>JAPVLO010002012.1:0-45912 GCA_027257055.1 Cephalopachus bancanus
TTTTAATGAGTCGAATGCGGTGGGCTACAGGACCTGAGGGTCAGTTTGTAGCCCCGAGGTAAGGGTGTGGTGGCCTTTATAGGGGCTTAGGGTGACCTGTCAGTCACTTATAGGTCGGCTGGCAAGCTTCATTTAGGTTGGGGGTTTTTCATGGGCGCAGGAAAGGGTGTGGAGGAAGAACCCGAGAGGCACCATTTCAGTTGCCATTTTAGTTTGCCAGGTCGCCATTTTTGGTGGGGGCTGGGTTTAGGTCCCTTTCTAGAAAGGGGAGGGGATGTAGCTTTACTTGTGGCTGGCGGTGGCCCTTCAACCAGACTAACAACAGACTTCTTAGAAGAAAACCTACAAACCAGAAGGGATTGGGGCCCCATCTTCAGTCTCCTCAAACAGAATAACAATCAGTCAATGATTTTGTATCCTACAAAATTAAGTTTCATAAATGAAGGAGAAATAAAATCTTTCTCAGACAAGCAAACACTGAGGGAATTTGTTACCACTAGACCAGCTCTACAAGAAATACTCAAAAGAATTCTAAATACTGAAACAAAATATTGAAATACATCAGTAGAAGAATAATGTTGGAAGTCATAAATTTCACAGGCCTTATGGAACACCAACATAATACATAAATAAAGCAACCAGATAACAACTAGTATGATGAATAGAATAGTACCTTACATTTCACTACTAACTCTGAATGTAAATGGTCTTGATACCCAACTAAAAAAATACAGACTGTCAGAATAAATTCACACACACACACACACACACACACACACACACACTAAATATCTTCTGCCTTCAAGAAACCCACTTGACACACAAAGACTCTTATAAGCTCAAGGTAAAGGGGTGAGGAAAAAGAATTCTATGCAAATGAAAACCAAAAACAAGCAAGAGTAGCCATGCTCATATCAGATAAAACAGACTTTAAATTGACAACAGTAAAAAAAGGCAAAAATGATTATTATATAATTGTAAAAGGATTGATCCAATGAGAAAACATAACAATTTTAAATATATAACCATCTTTATGCCAACTATATGATCGTATACCTAGAGAATCTTAAAGACTCCTCAAAAACACTCTTGGGCTTGATAAACTTGGCAAAGTTTCAGGAAAGATCGACACACACACAAAATCAACACACACAAATCAGGAGCACTCTTCTGCATCAATAGCAACCAAGCTGAGAATCAACTCAATAACTCAATTTCATTTATAACAGTAGCCACAAACCTAATATAACTAGGGATATATTTAACCAAGGAGGTGAAAGGTCTCTATAAGGGGAACTACAAAACTCTGACGAAAGAAATTGTAGGGGCAACCACTTCGGGTCCCCTCCCACTGTGGGAGCTTCTCTGTCCTCTCAATAAATCCTGCTTTCTCACTTTCTGGCTGTCCATGTCCCTCATTCTTCCTGGGCATGAGACAAGAACCTCAACCCTGAAGAGCTATGACCTGAAGAGCTGCATAAGAGCATTGGAGCTGTGCACCCCAGAGGCTGGCTTGCCAGCCTATGGAGCCAGCTGAACCAGAAAAGCTGCCAGAATAAGGCAAGACTCCGAAGCTGAGACACCCATGGGTCTAGGCTTCCCAGCAACACTCTCAGGGCTTGGCTTGCCAGCCCATTAGAGCCAACACTCCGGGGGCTAGGCTTGCCAGTCCACTGAATCGCAACACTCTCCTGGCTTGATTTGCCAGACCATTAGAGCTGACACTTTCGGGGTTAGGCTTACCAGCCCCTCAACAACCCTCTCTGGGGCTTGGCTGGCCTACCCATTGAGCTGACACTCTTGACGCCCAGGCTGACCTGAAAAATCCACATCAGTTTTGGGCCCGAATGTGGGGCTTGATGGAAGGTTATAAAGAATACCAGAATTGACTCATGAATCCATCATACTAAAGTGAAAGCCTGGAGTCCAGAAGAAGTTGCCTCAGCTGACCTGGAAGAGCATACAGAATCAAACCAAAGATCGTAAAAGATAAGTGCCACTACTTATTGCTTATGAATTTCCTCCTGATGGTTCTATCTATACTTGCTGCCTTTGTTTTCATCTTGATTTAGATGACTCTATCAAGGACCCCTTAATCCTGAGCATCCATGGGATTGTTTTCTTCACTAGAAATTTCTCTAAAAGGAATAAGCAAAATGTTTATTCTATCTTGTTGTTAGTCCAACTTCTTACAAGCACACTCTTTCACCCTCCATTACATAGGTGACTCAACAGGGTAATTATTCAAACGTTGGATGTGCTCACGGCAAAATGTGGAGAAACATGCACATTATTAAATGAACTTATTGTTTCCTTATTAACACTTCCTCCCAAGTAGAAGAGACTTTACAGGTTATAAAATAATAATAAAATCATTGGCTTTTTACAAGAACAGGCAGTTTCAGGACCCAGTTGCTTACATCTTTCTTTATCCTCTCTAGGGATTTTCACTATATGGACATGGGTTTTTCCCTTAATAGCTCCTTTTGTTTTGCTTGTGTTTGATCCATATATATAGTTAACCTTCTTGTAAAGTTTGTTTCTTCTCTCCTAGAGACCATCAAACTCCAAATGGTGATGTAGATGGAACATTGTATAGAAGCTTCTTTCTACAGAGGACCTTTAGATCTCACTCTGTAGGATCCCTAGCTGCTGTCCCCGTATGACGCCCATGATCAGCAGGAAGTAGCCAGACTAGTCATGTCCTTACTCCCTAATGGAAGTTAGGGTTACTACTCCAGAGGGGGAAATGAGATAGGAGGTAGCTAGAGAAAGGCTAGGCAGGTAGACAGATGGGTCCTCTGATAACAATGTAGCAAACTCCAGCAGGCCTCTCAGACTCAGCATTGGTAAACAAGCTCCCTGCAAGCCTCTCAAGCTAGAACTTAAGTACTCACTGCTGGGATGGAAAAGCAACCAATCAGCTCACCATTAGGAGCCTACCTTCTGCTGATTGGTCTTTAATACTGAACAATCAGAACAGCTACAGCTCACAGCTAATGCTAGTCAATCAGCTTGGACTTAAGCAGCAGTTTTTCGGCCACAGACAGGCAGACCCTTTGGGTCTCCTCCCACTGTGGGAGTTTCTCCATCCTCTCAATAAATCCTGCTTTCTCAAAAAAAAAAAGAAAGAAAAATAAAAGAAAAGAAATTGCAGAGGACACCAAGAAATGGACAAATGTCCCATGCTCATGGATCGAAAGAATCAACATTATTAAAATGACCATATTACCCAAAGTAAACTATAGATTCAATGCAATATCTCTCAAACTACCAATGTCATTTTTCACAGGATTAGAAAAAAAAAATCCTAAAATTCATACAGAACCAAAAAAAGAGCCAGAATACCCAAAGCAATCCTAAGCAAAAAAACAAAACAAACAAACAAACCAAAAACCATGTTGGAGGGATCACATTACCTGACCTCAAATTATACTACAAGGCTGAGTAACCAAAACAGCATGGCACTGATGATATAAGAACAGACACATGAAACAGAATAGATAATTCAGAAATAAACCCAAATACCTGCAACCAGTTCATCTCTGACACAGCAGACAAAAACATACCATGGGAAAAGGACACCCCATTCAACAAATGGTGCTGGGAAAATTGGATAGCTACATGCAAAAAAAAAAAAAAAAGAAATGAAAAGAAACTTGATCCCTAACTCTCCCCATATACCAAAATTAAATCAAGATTTAATTTAACTTAGCTATCACACCTGAAACCATCAATATCCTAGAAGAAACCCTAGAAAAAAAACTCTTCTGGGTATTGGCTTAGGCAAATAATGTGTGACTAAAACCCCAAAAGAAAATGCACAAAAATATAAATAAATAAGTGGTTCTTAGTTAAACTAAAAAGCTTCTGCATAGCAAAAGAAAAAAATCAACAGAGTAAAAGCAACCTACAGAAATAAATCATTGAGGACACAAACAAATGGAAGAAGATCCCATGCTCATTGATTGGCAGAATCAACATTGTTAGTATAATCATATTACTCAAAGTAATTTACAGGTCAATGAAATCCCTATCAAACTACCAACATCACTACCAACATGTCATAGAATCAGACAAAACAATCCTAACATTCATATGGAACCAAAAAAAGAACCTAAATAGTTAAAACAATCCTAAGCAAAAACACAAAACTGGAGGCATTGCATTGCCTGACTTCAAACTATACTACAAAACTATATTAACCAAAACACCATAGTATTAGTACAAGGGCAGACACATGAGCAATGGAACAGAATAGGGAATTCAGAGATAAACTCAAATGTCTACAACCAACTGATCTTTGAGAAAGCAGACACAAACATACTCTGGGTAAAGAATACCCTATTCAACAAATAAGGCAGGGAAAATGGGGGTAGCCACATGCAGAAGAATAAAACTAGATCTCCATTTCTTATCATATATAAAAATCTACTCAAGATGAATTAAAGACTTAAATGTCAGATCAGAGATTATAAAAATCCTAGAATACCTAGGAGAAACTTTTCTGGACATTGGCCTTGTTAAAGAAATTATAGATAAAATCTCAAAAAAATGCAGCAACAAAAAAATAAATAAGTAGACTTAATTACATTGAAAAGTTTCTGCACAGCAAAAGATATAGTCAACAGAGTAAATAAGCAACCTATGAATGGGAGAAAATATTCACAAACTATATATCCAACAAAGGACAAGTATCCAAAATTAACAAATAGCTCAAATAAATCAACGAGAGACAAATGACCCATTAAAAAATGGACAAATGACATGAACAAACATCTCTCAAAAGGCTGGGCTCAGTAGCTCAGCCTGTAATCCTGAGCTTTGGGAGGCCGAGGTGAGTGAATTGCCTGAGCCCGCGGGTTCGAAACCTGCCTGGGCAACTTGGCGAGACCTCATCTCTACAATAAATCAAAAATTAGCCGGGCATGGTAGCACGTGCCTGTAGTTCCAGCGACTTGGAAGGCTGAGGCAGAAGGATTGCGGGAGCCCAGCAGGTCGAGGCTGCGGTGGCCGGGAGTGGCCACTGCACTCCAGTCTGGGCAACTGAGTGAGACTCCAACTCAATATATATACAACATATATATATACTATATATACAAATGGTCAACAGCATATGAAAAAGGTCCAACATCACTATCAAGGAAATGCAAATTGAAACCACGATGAGATACCACCTTACATGAGTTCGAACGGCCATTATTTAAAAATAGAAAACAATAATAATAATAATAAAGATACTAAATTTGCCGGGCTCGGTGGCTCAGCCTGTAATCCCGCGCCTTTGGGAGGCTGAGGTGAGTGAATTGCCTGAGCCCGCAGGTTTGAGACCCGCCTGGGCAGCGAGACCTCATCTCTACAATAAATAAAAAAATCAGCTGGGCATGGTGGCTCATGCCTGTAATTCCGGCTACTCGGAAGGCTGAGGTGGAAGGATCGCTGGAGCCCAGCAGGCCGAGGCTGCGGTGGCCGGGAGCGGTCACTGCACTCCAGTCTGGGCAACAGAGGGAGACTCCAACTCAAAAAAAAAAAGATACTAAATTTAATAGAGATGAAAAGACTGGCCAGACATGGTGGTTCACACCTATAATCCCAGCACTTTGGGAGGCCAAGGTGAAAGGATTGCCTGAGCCCATGGGTTCAAGACGAGCCTGGGCAACTTAGAGAAACCTCTTCTCTACAATAAATTAAAAAATTAAACAGGCATGGTGGTGCATGCCTGTAGTTCCAGTCACTTGGAAGGCTAAGGTGGAAGGATCACCTGAGCCTGGCAGGTCGAGGCTGCGGTGGCCATGAGAATGCCACTGTAATCCAGCCTGGGTGATAGAGTGAGATATTTAAAATAAAAAAAAGAAAAAGAAAAAAAGAAAGAAGAGAAAAGACTACACAGGAAAAGATGTTGGTGAGTCTGTGGTGAAAAGGAAATGCTTATATACTGTTGTAGGGAATATAAAATTAGTATGACCACTATGGATATCAGTATGGAGATTTCTTAAAGACCTAAAAATAGATCTACCATTTGATTCAGCAATCCCACAACTTGGTATCTAACTGAATAAAAAGAGATCATTATACAAAAAAAAGGCACTTGCACTTGCACGTTTATTGCAGCATAATTCACAATTGCAAACTACCAATATCCATTCATTGATCAGCACATAAAGAAAATGTGATGCACATTTACACATGACATACTATTCAGTCATTTTAAAAGGATGAAATAATGTCTTTTGCAGCAACCTGGTTGGAATTGGAGATCATTATTCTAAGTGTAGTAACACAGGAAAAAAACCCCAAATAACACAAGTTCACACTTATAATTGGAAACTAAGCTAAGGGCATACAAAGGCATGCCCTTTGTATATGATAATGATAAATTGGAGATTCATAAGGGGGAGAATGGGAAGGTGGTAAGGAATGAATACTCTCTTATTGAGTACAATGTACACTTGTGGGGGTAAATAGGTAAGGTAAGCCCAGTCATCTTCACACTAAAATGTGAACGGATAAACTGAGGCAAGGTAGGCCAGTGCCACAGGAATAATGCAAGATTGCAACACATAAGGAAGTAGAAAGTAAAGTTTATTATTCACCTTTCAGAGATGGAAAAGGGGCCAGCATTCAAGTGAGTGTAGCCTCAAAGGACTGAGAACAGGGTATATTTAAGGACACTTGGGATAAGGGGGTATTGGGGCCTGGAGGAATTGGGATCAAAAAGAACATCCAGGAATCATTCTTTGATGTTAATAGCAGTCACATAGGTTTTGAATCTTGATATCACCAGGCACCAGCATCTCATGACCTCAGGTGGTGAGTTGGAGGTTGTCATGGTCAGGTGATAACAATGTATCAATACAGATGTCTCCCAGTGGTGGGCTGGAGGTCACCATGGATGGCTGATAACAATGTATTGATATGAATGCCTGGAAGAAAGATTATTAGGAGGACTGAACATGCTTACAGGGGTTTAAGTAATCACTGTTTTCTAAGGGGTGGCCCTGAGAAACTGGTTCTGGGAACTAGTTTCAGGAAAGTTGATTTTTCTTATTAATGATTATAGGACAAGAGGGACATGCAGGTCATGCAAGCTGCTTATCAAAGTGTGTCAGGTGTAGAGCTTAAGCAAAATGACCATGCTAAGGCAAAATGGCTGTCCTAACACTAAGCCTATTTTAAGGTTCTTGGGGGTCCCTCCTTTCAAAATACATCCATGTATCCAAAAGTCATTTGTACTCCTAATCTGTACTTATTTTCCCAATGGAAAAATAGAACAACAACAGTAACAACAAAACAAAAGAGATGGATGGAAAAATTTCTCAAGAAAATAACATAAAGAAATCACCTGAAGTGAGACATAATTCTTCAAATAAAAAGGGTTTAACAAGTATCAGAGAAGATAAGAACTCACTCATACACATCACAGCAGAATTTCAAAAGATCAAGTAAAAAGAATAGATACTGTCCCTTTCCACATAGAAAGAGCAGATCAATCACTGAATTATTCTTCTTCTCAGCCCTGGACATGGAAATTAATAGAGCAATGCCTCCATAATTCTCAAGGATCCTCCAGGGTTAAAACTGAAGGAAGAAACATATTTCTGCCCTCTTCCACTCAGGCACCATTCAAACACAACCAAGAGAAGGAGTGCACACTTTACCTAGAGTAAACGAGAAGGCACCTGCAATACCAAATCATGGTCCATGGAGATGGCGTAAGAGGGAACAAAGAAGGTAATATAAGGGGAGAACAAAGAAGCAGCTTCAACCTTGAAGCAGGCTTCACAGACTTCACTCCCTTCCTGAAAACTGTTTTGAAAATGTTGCAAAATTAATAACACCCTTATCCACTGCACCTGCATAACTGGCTATATCTGCTTCTGTAAAATTGCTTGCTTTCTCATGCTAGCAGAATAATGTGATTAGAGCCCCGAAACGTCCCAAGTTCTATCTTTAGCCTGCTAAAATATAAGTCTAAACTACTTAAGGCAGCCCTGTGTTGCAGTTGGCCACCCTTGTTGGAATTCATTATCCAACAAGTGACCACTGGCCATGGCTGAATCTAATAAACCTCTCCTTTGTTACTTATAACTTTGTGTCGGTGTCTGTGATTTAAGCCCTCAGACCCTACTTCATTTGGGGGCTCATCTGGGAGAACCAAGCACTTAAATTACACCCATTTTAACTGACAGGCATTGTGGGCTGCATCCCTGCAAATTCTCTGGGTCTGATTGGCCCTGTGTCTCTGGCAGACTCACAACACCCCTGGAAGCCCTCAGAGAGGTAAGTCAGGTTCCTGATTTCTGTTTTGAGTGCACTCCTGTAGGGACCCTCAGGAAAGCTGGACGTAGTACTAATTCCAGGGTCTGAGGTCCCAGTGAGACGTCACCGGGATCTCCTGTTTTGCCCTCGAGCAGTCAAGTCTCTTTGTTCAGTCTTTGTCCTTGTCTTTTTGTGTTTGGTGTTCATCACTGTTGTGTCTGTCATAACTGTTGATATCATGGGACAACAATGTTCTCAGCCTGACACCCCTCTGCAGCTGGTCTTGTGCCACTTCAAGGATTTCCAGAAAGTGGCACAAGACTTGGGTAACCTGGTAAACAAGGGTAAACGAACCACCTCTTGCTCTCTCAAATGGCCCACATTTCCTAATTGCAGCTGGCCATCAGAGAGGACTTTTTTTTTTTGAGTTGGAGTCTCACTCTGTCACCCAGACTGGAGTGCAGTGGCCGCTCCCGGCCACCGCAGTGTCGACCTGCTGGGCTCCAGCGATCCTTCCGCCTCAGCCTTCCAAGTACCTGGAATTATAGGCATGTGCTACCACGCCCGGCTGATTTTTTTTGATTTATTGTAGAGATGAGGTCTCACTGCCCAGGCAGGTCTCGAACCCGCGGGCTCAGGCAATTCACTCACCTCAGCCTCTCAAAGGTGTGGGATTACAGGCTGAGCCACCGAGCCCAGCTAGAGAGGACTTTCAATCCCACTGTAGTGGAGAGAGTTCGTCAGTTCATCTGTTGCCATCATCCGGACCAGATCCCGTATATTACAGCCTGGTACCTCCTGGTAATGCAACAACCATCATGGATGAGGAAGGCACAGAGAAATGATAACTTTTCTCACATTTTATCTCTACAGAAAACCCCTAAAGCCAAACCCCCAGTCCTCCAGAGGACGACAACATTCCCCTGCCATACCCTGTGCCCAGGCAAAAACAAGGGGCTCAGGAGGCTCTCACTCCATCACACACTAGGAGCAGGTCCCCTATCAGCCTGGATTCATCCTCGGAAAAACAGGAGATGCAGTTGCTGGCGGTTCTCCCTTTAAGACCTTTAAGACAGGCCACAGGGGTTAATATGGGAGGGATGGGAGCCCCACCTTTTATGGTAAATGTCCCTTTCTCCACTAGTGATCTTTACAATTGGAAGAACCAACACCCACCATTCTCTGAAAGACCCCAAGTTCTTATATCACTCTTAGAAACTATTTTCTATACCCACCACCCCACATGGGATGATTGCCAACAGCTTCTCCAAGCTCTCTTCACTACAGAAGAGCGGGAGAGAATCCACCAGGAAGTGAGGAAGCTGGCACTGGGACCAGATGACAGGCCTGTGGAGCAGTCCCATGTGGAGTATGTCTTCCCCTACTGAGAGACCTAACTGGGACCCAACACTGACTTCAGTAGGTAGAGTCTCGCCACCTATCGCCAGACTCTAACGGGGGGTCTCCGGGCTGCCACAAGGCACCCAACAAATTTATCCAAGGTAAGCAAGGTTATTCAGGGCCCACAGGAATCTCCCACCACTTTTCTGGAACGGCTTGTGGAGGCCTACCGGGTGTACACTCCAATAGACCCTGAAGCCCCTGAAAACAGGAGGGCACTAGTCATAGCATTTGTCTTCCAGACAGCTCTGGGCATAAGAAAGAAACTGCAGAAAATTGAGGGCTTCGAAGGCAAAAGCTTGTCAGAATTAACAGAGGTTGCTCAGAAAGTTTTCAACAATAGTGACTCCCAGGAGGATGTGCAGGCTAAGAGAGTGGTCAAAGTGGTTGTACCAGCCCTGGAGGAAGCCAAATCAAAACAACCAGCTGGGAAAGGGGGCAGCAGGAATGAAAAAAAAAAGCCACTGGCAAAGGACCAATGTGTCTACTGCAAAAAGTTTGGACACTATGTAAAGAATTGCCAAACAAGCCACACCAACTGCAGGCTCCCTCCCCACGTTTGGAGGAGTATCCACCACCACTACCCACTCTGGTACTTCAGCTACAAACAGACTGATGGGGCAGGGGGCTCTAGAAACACCCCCCAAGAGCCCAGGGTAAAGTTGACTGTTGGAGGTGAGCCTGTCCATTTCTTAGTGGACACGGGGACTGCAATCTCAGTTCTACAAAGGGATAAGGGCCCCCCATCAACAGAAATGGACCCTGGTTCAGGGAGCGACTGGAACCCAGTTGGTCCCCTGGACAATCGAAAGAACGCTAAACCTGGGGAAGGGGGAAGTAACCCACTCATTTCTAGTAATGCCAGACTGCCCATACCCGCTCCTAGGACATGACCTCTTACACAAGCTCAAGGCCAACATAGGCTTTCAAGAAACCACAGCAGCAGTAAGCCTAACTCAGCCAGAGGTATCAAAAATTCTTATCACTGTCCCCCTAAGTGAGGAGCATGTGCTAACCAAAAATAAACTCCCCCTGGACTCGTCAAATGCCTCCCTACTAGTTCAATTACAGACTGAGTTTCCCCAAGTGTGGGCTGAATCAAACCCTCCTGGGCTGGCATCCCATCAACCACCAGTCATTGTGCAACTTAAAATTCAGGCAATGCCTATTGGGGTAAAGCAGTACCCTATACCCAGGAGGCCTGGAGGGGCATCGCAGTTTACATACAGCGCCTATGGCAAGCTGGAATTTTAGTGCCATGCCACTCGCCCTGGAACACTCTGCTGCTCCTGGTCTGGAAGGCAGGCACAGGGGATTACAGGCCGGGGCAAAACTTGAGGGAAGTTAATAAGCAGGTGGAGGAAGCAAGAAGATGGCAACGGGGCAAAGAAGTCTGTGAAGCCCTCTGCAAAGGAGATCTGCAGTAGGTCTCTGACTCTCACCCCTGGGGGGCTACGGACCCCAGAAACGCAGCCTGCTCTTCATATGGAGCTCGGCCGTTGCCACCGCTGTGGCATCGTGATGGACTGGACAGTAACTGCGGCGCAAACGGAGCCGCCGCCGCTATCACCACCACCGCCGCAGCCACCTCCCCACTCCCCACACCGCCACTGCCACCACCGCCGCTGCCACCGTCACCGCTGCGGCTGCTGCGGCCAGTGTGACAGCAGTAGCACATCGTACCGCCTGGGCCGGAGGCGACCCACTTCAAGCCACTTCAGGGAAGATCTGCTGGGATCGCTGCCACCTCTCCTGCGACCAAGAAATCCTGGCCACCCGCCCTGTGTCTCCTGTTGTCTGCCCTGAGGCAGGCAGCTATCTTGTTCCTGTCCGGCCCCACCCCCTCTGGGGTGAGCGGCTGAGATAGCACCACCTGCTGGCGATCCAAGGTAACAACACCGAAACGGGCGAAACAAGCTTGATAAAGACATAGACCAGAGTGCTGAACAGAGGGTAATCTTAACTGTCCTTCACAGCAGATCAGGGGCAACTGACCCTAACTGCAAACTAATTTACCAGCTTGAAAAGAAAACTAGAAATCAAACATGAAAGGACATTGGACTTAAACGAAATGTCCCAGAGTGTGCTTCATTGATTCTATTAGTTTAATGACTTAATTCTATTCCTACTGTATTGTTCCCTTTTTTCTCTTTTCCTTTTCCTTTTCTTCTCTTTTCTTCTGTCTGTGAACCATGTCTTTGTATAGAGGAACAGCACACTAATAAAGGTGGTTGGTTAGCTTGTATGTTAGCATCACTATATGTTTTATTTTTATTTTTTATTTTTTGCATGAGAGTCGGTTCGTCTGTAGCTGTGGTCTATTGTTTTTATCTGTTTCAGTATAGGCCTCTCTCTCTATTTGTTGGCACACTCGTTTGTTCTCCCCCTTACTCCTCTATCTCTCCACTCCTCACTTTAACCCACTATCTGCTCCATTCTCTCCACTCTGCTAACCACATTTTATTTTAGGGAGTAAACCTACAGCACCACTGCACGGACAGATTCCAGGGCAGTGGGAAGTGGGCTCCACATTATCCACACACCTATCAGCGAAAACCAGGACCTGCAGATAGAGTTTGAATCACAGCTCCCCCCTTAAGTAAATCTCAAAACTGCACAAAGGATCACCTCCAACCTTCAGTGCAACTCCAGAATTGAACAAAGCAAGAGGGCATACATAAAGAATAGGAGATTGAACAAACAGAAGTAAAACTAATCCCTTTACCCCTGAATAACAGAATTAAAGAAGACGGTGAAGTGGAGGAAAAGAAAAAGTAGGGAGGGGGGAAAAACCACACAAATGAAGAAAAAACAAAAGAAGAATATAGGTCTCACACAGATCCCTGGGAAAACAGACACTGAGAAAACAGATTCTGGAACACAAACAATGAAGAGCCCCCAGAATGACTGGTTTCATGCAACAAACCCAGACATCAAGACATTAATGGAGAGAATTTAAAAAATTGAGGAGAGACAAGAGGAAAATAGGAAGGAGCTGATGTCAGAAATGACAACAGTAAAGAATACTGTGATGGAAATGAACAACAGACTAATAAGCATGGAAAGCAAACTCAGCCAAGCAGAAGAAAGAATCTCAGAGTTCGAAGACCAAAACACAGAACTAACCCAAACTGTCAAAAGCATAGAAAAGAAGCTCAAAAAGACAGAACAAAACCTGCAAGAGATGAATGATCACTTCAAGAGACCAAACCTAAGAGTAATTGGGCTTCCTGAGGCAGAGAGAGAAACAGAATCCACACTAGAACAAACATTTCATGAACTCATTCAAGAAAACTTCCCTCATCTCATCAAGGATGAAAAAATCCAAACACAAGAGATTCAGAGAACCCCTGCAAGACAAGAAATGAGAAGACCAACTCCCAGACACATAATAACTCACCTAAAGAAAGTAGCTATAAAAGGAAAAATCCTAAAGGCAGCAAGAGAAAAAGGCCAGACTACCTACCAGGGAAAACCAATTAGAATAGCAGCAGATTTATCCAGAGAAACACTGCAGGCCAGGAGAGCCTGGAGCCCTATCTTCAAAGTTCTAAAAGAGAAACAATTTCAACCAAGAATAACCTACCCAGCCAAACTCAGCTTCATTAGTGAGGGAGAATTGAAATCTTTTCCAGAAATCCAATCCCTAAGAACTACGCTGCCACCAGACCACGTCTATAAGAAACACTTAAGAAAGTACTGAACACAGAAGAAAAAGAAAAAAGAACAACAGGATTCTTCACAAGAGTACAGGCAAAAGATTAAAAACACACATGAACCAACTCCAAAACCCAAAGAAAGGCAACAAACAAACAGGAGCAACTCTCTAAGAACCTTATGACAGAGATCTACTCTTGCATTAAATTATTAGCCTAAATCTGAACGGACTAAATGCACCACTGAAAAGACATAGAATGTCAAAATGGATAAAATATCATCAGGCAACAATCTATTGCCTTCAAGAGACTCACCTCACTAGAAAGGACACCCACAGACTCAAAGTAAGAGGATGGTAAACAAACTTTCAGGTGAATGGAATACAAAAGAAAGGAGGAGTAGCAATCTTAATTTCAGACAAATTACCCTTCAAGCTATTAACAATCAAAAAAGATACAGAAGGCCACTACATAATGATAAAAGGCTCAATCCATCAATAAGAAATATCTATTCTAAACATATATGCCCCCAACATAGGTGCGCCAACTTTCATAAAGCAACTTCTTGGAAAACTAAAGAAAGATATTGACTCTAACACTATCATAAGTGGGAACTTTAATACCCCACTCACAACCCTAGATAGATCACCAGGACAAAAAATCAGCAAGGAGATCCGGAACCTAAATGTGACTTTGGAACAAATGGACTTAATCGATACCTACAGAACACTCCATCCAAAGACCAGGGAATACACATTCTACTCATCACCACATGGAACATATTCTAAGATCGACCACATACTCGGCCATAAATCAAGCATAAGCAAATTTAAAAGGACCGAAATTCTACCAAGCACCTTCTCGGACCACAGTGGAATTAAAATAAACATTGACACCAACAAAGTCCCTCCAAAACCCACAAAGACACGGACACTAAACAGCATGATGCTAAACAACATCTGGGTCAATGACAAAATCAAAACAGGGAACAAAAGATACCTGGAAACAAATGAAAATGAAGAAACATCTTATCAAAATCTCTGGGATGCCCTGAAAGCTGTAGTAAGAGGGGAATTTATATCCCCACAAACACACATGAAGAAAATGGAAGGAAGAGAAATTCACAACCTAACAAGCCACCTAAAGAAGCTGGAAAAGCAAGACCACAAAAACCCTAATGTCAGCAGAAGAATCCAGATCACCAAAATAAAAGCCCAAATCCAGGACATAGAAGACAAAAAGATAATACAAAAAATCAATGAAACAAAAAGCTGGTTCTTCGAAAGGATAAACAAGATCGATGGTCCCCCAGCTAGACTGACCAAGAAAAAATGAGGAAAAAACCAAATAAACACAATCAGAAACACAAAAGATGAAATCACATCTGACCCTGAAGAAATACAAAAGATCATTAGAGATAACTATGTACACTTGTATGGAAACAAACTTGAAAACCTTAAGAAAATGGAGGACTTTCTGACATCACAAACCTACCTAGGTTGGAACAAAAAGAAATTGAGACCCTAAATAGACCAATAACAATCAAGGAAATCGACTATGTAATAAAAAAAATTTTCCCACAAGAAAAAAGCCCTGGTCCAGATGGATTTCCAGCAGAATTCTATAAGAAATTTATGGAGGCTCTGATACCAATCCTACTGAAAGTATTCCAGGAGATTGAAAAAGATGGAACTCTTCCCAAATCATTTTACGAAGCCAACATCACATTGATACCCAAGCCAGGTAAAGATCCAACAAAGAAAGAGAACTACAAGTCAGTATCTTTGATGAACATAGATGCTAAAATTCTCAACAAGATCCTAGCAAACCGGATACAGCAATACATCTCAAAAATCATCCACCATGACCAAGTAGGCTTCATTCCTGGCATGCAAGGCTGGTTCAACATTCGTAAAACCATAAATGTAATTAAACACATCAACAGATGTAAAACAAAAACCACATGATCATATCATTAGATACAGAAAAAGCTTTTGATAAAATCCAGCACTCCTTCTTGATAAAACCCCTTTAACATCTAGGCATATGGGGAACATACCTCAAAATAGTAAAAGCCATCTACGAGAAACCCACAGCCAGCATACTCCTAAATGGACAAAAATTGGAACCAATTCCCCTGAAAACTGGAACTAGACAAGGACGCCCACTCTCACCCCTCCTGTTCAACATAGTATTGGAAGTCCTGGCTAGAGCAATCAGAGAAGAGGAGGCAATCAGAGGTATTCAAATAGGAAAAGAGGAAGTCAAGTTATCTCTCTTTGCAAATGATATGATTGTGTACCTTGAAAATGCAAGAGAATCTGTCAAAATCCTCCTTACATTGATAAAGGCCTTCGGCAAAGTCTCAGGATACAAAATAAATGTACAAAAGACAATCGCATTTCTCTACACCAATAATAAACAAACAGAAACCCAAATAAAAAACACAATTCCATTCACAATAGCCACAAAAAAAAAGAAATACCTTGGCATCTTCCTAACCAGAGACGCGAAAGACCTTTACAATGAAAATTACAAAACACTGCTCAAAGAAATCAAAGCTGACACGAACAAGTGGAAAAATATCCCATGCTCATGGATTGGAAGAATCAACATTGTGAAGATGTCCATCTTACCTAAGGCAATCTACAAATTCAATGCAATACCCATTAAATTACCAACAACATTCTTCTCAGACCTAGAAAAAACAACACAGGAATTCATATGGAAACACAAACGTCCAAGAATAGCCAGAACAAACCTCAGCAAAAATAACAAAGCAGGTGGTATCAGAATACCAGATTTCAAACTTTACTATAAAGCTACAATCATCAAAACAGCTTGGTATTGGTACAGGAACAGGCATACAGATCAATTGAATATAATTGAGATTCCAGAAGCAAAACCTCAATTTCTCAACCAACTCATCTTCAACAAAGTCCCCACCATCTACCACTGGGGAGAGGAGAACCTATTCAGTAAATGGTGCTGGGAAAACTGGCTGACCACATGCAGAAGATTGAAACAGGACTCCTATCTATCCCCATGCACAAAGGTTAACTCCAAATGGATCAGAGACCTAAATGTAAAACCACAAACCATAAGAACCTTAGAAAAGAAGGAAATACCCTCATGGAAATCGGAACTGGCATCCAATTCCTGAACAAAACCCGAAACCCACAGGTCATAAGAGAGAAGATAGACAAGTGGGACCTTATTAAACTGACAAGCTTCTGCAAAGCCAAAGAAACCATCAAGAGAGCAGGGAGACAGCCTACAGACTGGGAAAAAGTATTTGCCAACTCCAGGTCTGACAAAGGCTTAATATCCTGGATCTACAAGGAACTGAAATGTACTGAAAAGAAGAAAACAAACAACCCCATTATAAAATGGGCAAAAGATATGAACAGACACTTCACAAAAGAAGACATTCGAGCAGCCAACAAACACATGAAGAAATGCTCAACCTCACTAATCATCAGGGAGATGCAAATCAAAACCACACTGAGACACCACCTAACTCCAGTCAGAATGGCAATTATCAACAACTCAAAACATAACAGCTGCTGGAGAGGGTGTGGCGAAAAGGGAACACTTCTACACTGTTGGTGGGAGTGTAAACTAGTGCAACCTCTGTGGAAAGCAGTGTGGCAATTCCTAAAAGCTCTGAAAATCGACCTTCCATATGACCCTGCAATCCCCCTACTCAGGATATACCCTGAAGAACTCAAATCACTCTATAAAAAAGATACCTGCACATGTATGTTTATCACAGCATTGTTCACAATAGCAAGAACCTGGAAACAGCCATGCTGCCCATCGAAAGAGGACTGGATTTAAAAATGTGGTACATATACACAATGGAATACTACGCAGCCACAAAAAAGAACAAAATCATGAATTTTGCAGCAACCTGGATGGAACTAGAGTCTATAATACTGAGTGACCTTTCACAGAAACAAAGATCCGAGTATAACATGTTCTCACTCATATAATGGACCTTGAACATCCAATGTAATACTATAAGAAAATGACTGACAGTACTGGGAAACTATGGGGGGGGGACGGGATTAACAGTAGCAAATATCTGTCTGGGGATGGGAAAACACCTCTTATCAACAGGGTGCCTGAATGAAACGTAATTGTACACCTAACCCTTAACTGTACCCCACAAAACCATAATAAAAAATATTGATTTAAAAAAAATAAGCAGGTGGAGGACATTCACCCCATGGTCCCTAACCTGTATACCCTCTTGGGCAGGCTCTCCCCAAAAGACAAGTGCACACTGTCCTAGACCTTAAGGATGCCTTCTTTAGCATTCCCCTGGCCAAGCAGAGCCAGCACATGTTTGCCTTTGAATGAACAGATCCAGACAAGGGAGGAAATGGCCAATTAACTTGAACATGGTTCCCCATGTGTTTAAAAACTCTCCTACACTGTTCGATGAAGCCCTGTGCTGAGACCTCTGAGATTTTAGGCAACAGCACCATGAGGTAACCTTGCTTCAGTATATGGACCATCTGTTAATTGCAACAACATCAGAGGGTGAGTGCCTGCATGCAACCTGAGACCTCCTTAGAGAGTTCCAAACCCTGGGGTATTGGGTATCAGCAAAGAAGGCCCAGCTTTGCATAACAAAAGTCACCTACCTTGGCTACAACCTCCAAAGGGGGAAACAGTCTCTAACTGATCAGCGCATATGGGCCATAAGAGGCATTCCAGCCCCAAGTAATAAAAGGCAGGTCCGAGAATTCCTGGGAGCAGGGGGATATTGCCGGTTCTGGATCCCAAAACTTGCTGAACTTGCCAAGCCTTTGTATGAAATCACAAAGGGACCAGCGGTTAGCTTTCAATGGACTCCAGAGGGTAACAAAGTTTTCCAGGCCCTCAAGAATGCATTAATTTCAGCCCCAGCTTTAGCCCTGCCAGACATAGAGAAGCCATTCCATCTTTTTGTAGATGAGAGGCACAGCATCGCCTGATGGGTCCTGACCCAAAAGCTCAGGTCATGGAACAGGTCAGTTGCCTATCTATCAAAAAAACTAGACCCAGTGGCCTCAGGCTGGCCACCCTGTATGCGAGTTGTGGTGGCCATTGCCATACTGGTAAAAGACTCAGATAAACTAACCATGGGACAAGATTTAGCCATTATGGTCACCCATGCTGTAGAGTCCTTGCTCCGAGGTGCCCCCGATAAATGGATGTCTAATGCTCGTATAACTCATTATCAAGCACTGTTGCTAGACTAACCTCAGATCAAGTTCCAGGGCACCCCCAGCTTAAACCCTGTCACTTTGCTGCCAGAAGAGAGCTCCTCGGGGCCCCTGCACTGCTGTTATGAGGTAATAGAGTCCCAGAAACTAAACACTGGGATTTCACGCACATCCTGAGACATAACCCTGACCTGACACTCTACTTGGATGGCAGCAACTTTGTGCAGGATGGAATAAGGTACACGGGGGCAGCAGTGGTTACTTTGCAAGGAACTGTTTGGGCTGAGCCCCTACCACCAGAAAGCAGAATGGATCGCCCTAATGGAGGCCCTAAAGGCAGGGGTGGGAAAAAACAGTTAATATTTACACTGATAGCAGGTATGCATTTGCCATGGTGCAAATGCACAGGACAATCTGCCAGGATAGGGGATTGCTTACTGCAGAAGGAAAAACTATTTAAAACAAAGAAGAAATCCTAAACCTTCTAGCAGCTATATGGGCCCCAAAGCAAGTCACCGTTATCCACTGCCCTGGTCATCAGAAAGGAAACTCAAAGGAGGTGATAGGAAATAGAAAGGTGGACCAAACAGTCAAGGACGCTGCTTACCGCAGGACCACTTGCTAGTTAACATTACCCCCCCCATGCTGAGCGAGCCGCCAAAGTATACAGATGAAGACCTCATGACTGCATAAAAACTAGGTGAAATTAATAACCCTGAGGGATGGCTGCAACTCCAGGATGGTAGAATCTTCCTCCACAAACTTTGGGGCGGCAACATCTACGCCAACTCCATGAAAGAACTCATTTGGGAAAAGCAAAATTGACTGAACTCATACAGAAGGAATTCTTTCTTCCCCACCTAGATCAGCTGGCACAGGAGCTTATTCAAGGCTGCGTGCCTTGCCAACAAACTAACAGTACTAAGGTCAGTGTATCCACCAAAGGGGTCCAGGACCAAGGATTAACCCCTGGAAGACATTGGGAAATAGATTTTACTGAGGTAAAGCCTGGACAGTATGGGTATAGTTGGTGCTGGTGTACACTTTTTTGGGATGGGTAGAGGCATTTCTCACAAAAGCTGAGACCACCTCAGTTACTGCCAAGAATCTTTTATTTATTTTTTTATCAATATTTTTTATTATGATATTGTGGGGTGCAGTTAAGGGCTAGGTATACAAATATGCTTTGTTCAGGCACCCTTGTTGATAAGAGGTGTCTCCCCATCCCCAGACAGATGTTTGCTACCATTAATCCCATCTCCCTTCCCCTCACCCCCATACATTCCCACCACTGTCAGTCATTTTCTTATGGTAATACATTGGATGATCAAGGTCCATTATATAAGTGAGAACATGTGATACTCAGATCTTTGTTTCTGTGAGAGGTCACTCAGTATTATAGACTCTAGTTTCATCCAGATTGCTGCGAAATTCATGATTTTATTCTTTTTTATGACTGCATAGTATTCCATCGTGTATATGTACCACTTTTTAAAATCCAGTCCCCTTTTGATGGACAGCATTGTTGCTTCCAGGTTCTTGCTATTGTGAACAATGCTGCGATAAACATTCGTGTGAGGGTATCTTTTTGATAGAGTGATTTGAGTTCTTCAGGGTATATTCCCAGGAGGGGGATTGTGGGGTCATATGGGAGGTTGATATTTAGAGCTTTTAGGAATCGCCACACAGCTTTCACAGAGGTGACACTGGTTTACGCTCCCACCAACAGTGTAGAAGTGTTCCCTTTTCACCACACCCTCTCCAGCAACTGTTATTTTTTGAGTTATTGATAATTGCCATTCTGACTGGAGTTAGGTGGTATCTCAGAGTGGTTTTGATTTGCATCTCCCTGATGATTATTGAGGTCGAACATTTCTTCATGTGTCTGTTGGCTGCTTGGATGTCTTCCTTTGTGAAGTGTCTGTTCATATCTTTTGCCCATTTTATACTGGGGTTGTTTATTTTTCTTTTCAGCACGTTTGAGTTCCTTGTAGATCCAAGATGTTAAACCTTTGTCAGACCTGGAGTTGGCAAATATTTCTTCCTAGTCTGTAGGCTGTCTCCCTGCTCTCTTGATGATTTCCTTGGCTTTGCAGAAGCTTGTCAGTTTAATGAGATCCCACTTATCTATCTTATCTCTTATGACCTGTGGGTTTCGGGTTTTGTTCAGGAATTGGATGCCAGTTCCTATTTCCTTGAGGGTATGTCCTTCATTTTCTAAAATTCTTATGGTTTGAGGTTTTACATTTAGGGCTCTGATCCATTTGGAGTTAATTTTTGTGTATGGGAATAGATAGGGGTCCTGGTTCAATCTTCTGCATGTGGTCAGCCAGTTTTCCCTCCTGAATAGATTTACTGAATAGGTTCTCCTCTCCCCAGTGGTAGGTGGTGGAGCCTTTGTAAAAGATGAGTTGGTTGAGAAATTGAGGTTTCACTTCTGGAATCTCAATTCTATTCCATTGATCTATATGCCTGTTCCTATACCAGTACCAAGTCATTTTGATGATTGTAGCTTTATAGTAAAGTTTGAAGTTTGGTAATGTGAACTGCCTGTTTTTTTGTTGTTGTTGGTGTTTTTTGTTTTTGATGAGGATTGTTCTGGCTATTCTTGGTAGTTTGTGTTTCCATATGAATTCCTGTGTTGTTTTTTCTAGGTCTGTGAAAAATGTTGCTGGTAATTTGATGGGTATTGCATTGAATCTGTAGATTGCCTTAGGTAAGATGGACATCTTCACAATGTTGATGCTTCCAATCCATGAGAATGGGATATTTTTCCACTTGTTTGTGTCATCTTTGATTTCTTTGAGCAGAGTTCTGTAGTTTTCATTGTAAAGGTCTTTCACATCTCTCGTTAGGAAGATGCCAAGGTATTTCAGTTTTTGTGGCTGTTGTGAATAGAATTGTGCTTTTTATTTGGGTTTCTCTTTGTTTATTATTGGTGTAAAGAAAAGTGATTGTCTTTTGCACATTTATTTTATATCCTGAGACTTTGCCAAAGGCCTTTATCAGTGTAAGGAGGTTTTTGACAAATTCTCTTGGGTTTTCAAGGTACACAATCATGTCATCTGCAAAGAGAGATAACTTGACTTCCTCTTTTCCTATTTAGATAGGAAATTGCCTTCTCTTCTCTGATTGCTCTAGCCAGGTCTTCCAATACTATATTGAACAGGAGGTGTGAGCGTGGCATCCTTGTCTTGTTCCAGTTTTCAGGGGAAATGGTTCCAATTTTTGTCCATTTAGGAGTATGCTGGCTGTGGGTTTCTCGGAGATGGCTTTTACTATTTTGAGGTATGTTCCCTGTATGCCTAGATGTTTGAGGGTTTTTATCAAGAAGGGGTGCTGGATTTTATCCAAAGCTTTTTCTGCATCTAATGATATAATCATGTGGGGTTTTTTTGACATCTGTTGATGTAATTAATTACATTTATGGTTTTATGAATGTTGAACCAGCCTTGCATCCCAGGAATGAAGCCTACTTGGTCATGATGGATGATTTTTGAGATATGTTGTTGAATCCGGTTTGCTAGGATCTTGTTGAGAATTTTGGCATCTATGTTCATCAGAGATATTGGCCTGTAGTCCTCTTTCTTTGTTGGGTCTTTACATGGCTTGGGTATCAATGTGATGTTAGCTTTGCAAAATGATTTGGGGAGAGTTTCATCTTTCTCAATCACCTGAAATACCTTCAGTAGGATTGGAATCAGCTCCTCCTTAAATGTCTTGTAGAATTCTGCTGGAAAGCCATCTGGTCCAGGACTTCTTTTTGTAGGTAGTTTTCTTGTTATGTAGTCAATTTCCTTGATTGTTATTGGTCTATTTAGAGTCTCAATTTCTTCTTATTTCAACCTAGGCAGGTTGTGTGAGGACAGAAAGTACTCTATTTCAGAAAGGTTTTCAATTTGTTTCCATACAAGTGTACATAGTAGTCTCTAATGATCTTTTGTATTTCTTCAGGGTCAGATGTGATTTCATCTTTTGTGTATCTGACTGTGCTTATTTGGGTTTTTCTCTCTTTTTCTTGGTCAGTCTAGCTAGGGGACCATCGATCTTGTTTATCCTTTCGAAGAACCAGCTTTTTGTTTCATTGATTTTTTTTTGTATTATCTTTTTGTCTTCTATGTCCTGGATTTGGGCTTTTATTTTGGTGATCTGGATTCTTCTGCTGAAATTAGGGATTTTGTAGGTCTTGCTTTCCAGCTTCCATAGTTTTCATCATGTCGCAGAGATTTTGGTAAGATGTTTCTTCATTTTCGTTTGTTTCCAGATATCTTTTGATCTCTGTTTTGATTTCATCATTGACCCAGGAGTTGTTTAGCATCATGCTGTTTAGTGTCCATGTCTTTGTGAGTTTTGGGGGAACCTTGTTGGTGTTAATGTTTATTTTTATTCCACTGTGGTCTGAGAAGGTGCATGGTAAAATTTCAGTCCTTTTAAATTTGCTTATGCTTGATTTATGGCCAATTATGTGGTCGATCTTGGAATACGTTCCATGCGGTGATGAGTAGAATGTTTATTCTGAGGTCTTTGGATGGAGTGTTCTATAGGTATCAGTTAAGTCCATTTGGTCAAGAGTTACATTGAGGTTCCGGATATCATTGCTGATTTTTTGTCCTGATAATCTGTCTAGGGTTGTGAGTGGGGTATTAAAGTCCCCAGTTATGATGGTGTTAGAGTCAGTATCTTTCTTTAGTTTTCCTAGAAGTTACTTTATGAAAGTTGGTGCACCTATGTTGGGTGCATGTATGTTTAGGATAGATATTTCTTGTTGATGGTTTGAACTTTTATCATTATGTAGTGGTCCTCTGTATCTTTTTAAATTTTTGATAGCTTAAATGGTATTTTGTCTGAAATTAGGATCATGACTCCTCCTTTCTTTTGTGTTCCATTCGCCTGAAAATTTGTTTCCCATCCTCTTACTTTGAGTCTGTGCATGTCCTTTCTAGGGAGATGGGTCTCTTGAAGGCAGTATATTGTTGCCTGGTGATATTTTATCCATTTTGCCAGTCTATGTCTTTTCAGTGGTGCATTTAGTCCATTCACATTCAGGCTAATTATTGAAATGTGAGAGTTCATCCCTATCATAGAGTTCTTATAGAGTTGTTGTTCTTCCACTTGGTTTTTTGTCTTTCTTTTGGTTTGGGGATTGGTTCATATGTATTTTATTCTTTTTCCTGTACTCTTGTGAAGAACGTTGTTCTTTTTTCCTTTTCTTCTGTGTTTAGTACTTTCTTGTTAAATGTAGAGGTGGTTTGGTGGCAGCGTAAGTTCTTAGGGATTGGATATCTGGGAAAGATTTTAATTCTCCCTCACTGATGAAGCTTAACTTGACTGAGTAGGTTACTCTTGGTTGAAATTGTTTATCTTTTAGGACTTTGAAGATAGGGTTCCAAGCTCTCCTAGCCTGCAGGGTTTCTGTAGAGAAATCTGCTGCTATTCTAATTGATCTTCCATGGTAGGTGATCTGGCCTTTTTCTCTTGCTGCCTTTAGGATTTTTTCTTTTATGCCTGCTTTGTTTAGGTGAATTATTATGTGTCTGGGAGTTGGTCTTCTCATTTGTTGTCTTGCGGGTGTTCTCTGAATCTCTTGTGTTTGAATTTTTGCATCACTGATTAGATAAGGGACGTTTTCTTGAATGATCTCATGGAAAGTTTGTTCCAGTGTGGTCTTTGTCTCTCTTTCTGCCTCAGGAAGGCCAATTACTCTTAGGTTCGGTCTCTTGAAGTAATCGCTCATCTCTTGAAGGTTTTGTTCTGTCTTTTTGAGCTTGTTTTCTATGTTTTTAAGAGTTTGGGCTAGTTCTATATTTTGGTCCTCCAGCTCTGAGATTCTTTCTTCTGCTTGGGTAATTCTGTTTTCCATGCTTATCGATTTGTTCTTTATTTCATTCACAGTATTCTTTATTACTGTTATCTCAGATATCAGCTCCTTCCTAGTTTCTTCTTGTCTCTCCTCAATTCTTTTGAATCTCTCCATTAATGTCTTGATATCTAGGTTTGTAGTTTGGGACCAGTCATTTTTGGGCTCTTCATTGTTTGCATCCTGAAGTCGGTTTTCTTAGTGTCTGCCCTCTCAGGGGTCTGGGAGAGACCCATATTCTTCTTTTGGTTTTTCTTCATTTGTGTAGTTTTTTTCTCTCTCCCCCTTTCCCTCCACTTCTTTAATTCTGTTTTTCAAGAAAGGTCGAGTTGCTTTTGTTTCGCTTGTGCAGTCTCTTGTTCTTCCTTATGAGGGTCCTCTGGCTTTGTTCACTTTTGAGGTTGGAGTGTGGGCTGCAGGCTGTACTTTTTGCAGTTTTCAGGTTTAATCGAGGGGGAGGCTGTGATTCAGAATATATACGCTGATTCCAACATCCACCAACAGGTGTATTTGCACACTGAAACCTATTTCCCACTGCCTTACAATCTGTCTGCAGTCGTATGTTGGTTTGGTCCCTGGATCTACAGGAGGTACAAAAGAGGAAAATAATGAAGGAAGGGAGGGTCAATAGGAACTTAGAAAGAGAGGAGAATGAGATGGAAAACAGACATACATACCAACTAACAGGTGAAAAAGAGACACAAGGCTGGAGAGAAGTGAAAAAAAACACAGAAGGAAAATTCCCTAAAGAATACTGGTAGCTACACAGAGACAGACCAATAAAATCATGAAACAGATAGTGTAAATCAGAAAGCGAACAAAGGTAAGCAAAACAAACAGTCAAAATGATAAAATCAAAAGTCAAAATAAGAGATCAGACTAGCTCTGGAATCTTTCCTGAGTGTCTAAAGTCTCTTCAGCTCTGATCTCCAGCCTCTCCCTTTTGTTTTCCTTGCAGGCAACTAGATTCACTGGCAGCTTTGGTTTGTTTTTGTTTTTAGCCTGCTGCCTGGGAGGTCTGCGATGTTGCCTTTGTCTGATTCAGCAGGGGAGGGGCTTTCTCTCCTGTTTGGCGACATTACCTTAGGAACTGAGGTGGAGGCTGCTGAATGGTGGGTGGGGCAATGCAAATCTCTGCCTGGAGAATGGCCGAGGTGGCAGCTTCACTTTCTTTTCTCTCCGCTCGTCTTGGTCCCTGTGCTATCCACTGTGATGGACTGTGCTGGAGTGGGAGGCTCCAGGGATCAGCTGCACAGCTGGGCGCTGGATCCAGGGTGCCACCAGCAGGCTGGGGTGGGAGGGGGTCAGGAGTTCCCTCCTCCAGAGCTGAGAGCCTCCAATCAGCACCTCCTTAAGATATGTTGTTCCCTTACACAAGCATGGGGTCGCTCGCTGAGTGCCTCAGCCAGGGTGGACCCAGAGCTCCAGAGCTCCAAAGCTCCAAAGGGCAGGTGGTGGGTGGCAAGAGTGGCCCTGGGTCCCTCACAGGGAACTTCAGTCAGAAATGGGACCGGTATCTCTGAGGGGGGGCACCCAAGCCTCCCTGGGTGACTGGCAGCTTGGTGCTGGGTGCTGGGCAAGACAATGTAGCCAGGGAGGGAGCCAAGACCTGGGGCTCCCGCACAGGCAGGAGTCACATATCGTGGAGCAGCAGCAGCCAGGGACCACAATATCTGGCTCTGTTTGGGACCGAAGGTCCCTGGGCCTTGAATCAGTGCGGCTGGCAGTGGGCAGGAGGGTGAGAGAAGAAAAGTAAGAGTCTTTTTGGGAACTCACGTTTGGAGAATCTCACAAATCCACCTATGCCATCATCATCTTACTGGAACTCCAAGAAACTTTTAAACAACATCATCCCCAGATATGGCCTACCCATACCAATAGAGTCAGACAATGGACCAGTTTTTATTTCAAAGCTCACAAAAGGTATAGCAAAGGAATTTTGGATAGATTGGAATTTACACTGTGCATATCATCCCCAAAGCTCAGGTCAGATAGAAAGAATGAATCAAACACTCAAGGAGACCTTGACTAAATTAACCCTGGAGATTGGTGAGGAGTGGATAACCCTCCTTCCCTGTTAAGGGCTAGATGTATCCCCTATATTAAAGGCCTAACCCCCTTTGAAATCCTCTTTGGATGGCCTCTGCTGTTACTTCAAAAATTGGAATAGAAAACATGGCAGAATTATCTAACCATAACTTGCTTCAGTCACTACAGGCACTCCCAAAAGTTCAACGGGCTATAATAGAAACTGTGCAGGTGCCCCTCCAGAAGCCAGCTCCAGAAATCCCTCACCCATTCCAACCTGGTGATCGAGTTTGGGTAAAATGACACAAAACCAAGGCTCTTGCCCCCAAGTGGTAAGGTCCTCACGTGGTGATCCTGACAACACCAACTGCCGTTAAAGTCAGTGATGTCCGTCCTTGGATTCATCACTTGCAGGTGAAAGTGGCCACTGATATGCACCCAGGGACATGGAGAATCATCAAACTGGCCGCCAGGAAGGACCCGTTAAAGATAAGACTCTTGTGAGCCCCCAAATCCTAGTCTTACTCCTTGTGGAGCTCCCCCTGAGCCAGGCCTATCAGCCCCAAACATGATACTACTATGCCCCCGGAAACTACTCCTGGGTCTTAATGGATACCGTCACGGGGACTGTGATCTCCACCTACTACAGGGATAGACAGCTGGTTTTTAACTTTGGCCTTTGTAAGTTATGGCCTAGTCTGTCCCTGATCCCCAAAGGATGGGGAAACCACAGCCCACAATTTCTGGGGGGCAGGTATAGCGACATAGGAAATGAAAAGCAGCTTGCTAAAGTAGGTTTCTATGCTTGCCCAGCTGCTGGTCCTTTCTGCAGCCACAAGCCCCAACAGTTTCACTGTGCTGCCTGGGGCTGCGAAACTATTGCTCCTTGGAAAAGTAACAAGGACCCATACATATCTCTCAGCAGGAAACTAACTGCTTTCCCTTGTAAACAACCTAAAACCTGCAATCCCCTAAAGCTCAGTTATTCATTGGGATGTCTTTAGTATTCAAAAGGTATAGGAACTAGGTAAAACATGGGGACTTAGAATGTATGTATCAGGCCTTAGAAAATGGGTATCAGTCTCTCTTCTCCTGGTCCCCCGGCTTACTACCCTAATTTTGGCCATAGCTGGGCCCCTCCTCCTTCTCGTAATAGGTATTACTGTAGGGCCCTGCATTATCAAGCCCCTCCTTACCTACATAAAAAATAGCATCATGCCTGTAAAGATGATGGTACTCAGGTCCCACTACACCCCCTTGTCTGAGGAGTCAATGATTTGACTCCTGGCACAACTGAAAGGGGGAAATGTAAGAGGGAACAAAGAAGGAAATGTAAGGGGAGAACAAAGAAGCAGCTTCAACCTTGAAGCAGGCTTCACAGACTTCACTCCCTTCCTGAAAACTGTTTTGAAAATGTTGCAAAATTAATAACACCCTCATCCACTGCACCTGCATAACTGACTATATCTGCTTCTGTAAAATTGCTTGCTTTCCCATGCCAGCAGAATAATGCAATAAGAGCCCTGGAACATCCCAAATTCTATCTTTCGCCCACTAAAATGTACGTCTAAACTACTTAAGGCAGCCCTGTGTTGCAGCTGGCCACTCTTGCTTTGGAATTCATTATCCAGCAAGTGGCCACCAGCCATGGCCAAATCGGGTTAATAAACCTCTCCTTTGTTACTTATAACTTTGTGTCGGTGTCTGTGATTTAAGTCCTTGGACCCTACTTCAATGGGAAATCCAGGATGCAGCTCTGGGTGATTTGACAGAACAGGGGAAGGTAAAGGCTCAGGGCCTGTGGAGTGTGCCCAAGAGCCACCATGGACCCTGTGGAGCCCGAAAGGATTTTTAATTGGAGCCTCCAGTGATGCAGAGACCCACTAATATCTGTCCATATTGTCATAACCCCTAGAGAAGGACAAGGGTTCAAGTGCTCCTGTACATTCCTGATCAATATTCCTGAGAGTTAATAAAAGGCACACTTCTTCTTATTTCCTATGCACTCCCAGTAAGAAACTTCAAAGTATCCTCAACTTCCCTGCAGACTATGCTCAATAAACTGAGATATTTATTCCTGAGAGTACCCTTATCTCCTATGCATTCCCAGAAAGTAGCTTCAGGGGATCTTTGACCTCCCTGTAGACTAAGTCCAATCAACTGAAAGAAGTAAATTCCCATTTGCTCCCTTTTCTGAGTAGTCATAAGTTTTGTGATTTGTATAACTTTTGTAATCATGTTTTGTGATTTGTATATTTTTTGTGTAATGCACGGTGTCTTTGGCCTTGTAAACTCCTTTTACTCTATGGCAAGCTTGATTAATGCTTCTGCTGCGCCCTACTGATAAAAACTGTAAGATACCTCTGATACCTGGCACCAGAAAGTCTGGACTGAAAAATGTCACTATCGATAATTGTAGCTCAAATTCAAGTTCTAGACAATGCTCTGTTGGTCACATGGCTAACATTTGGATACAACTCTGGACTTATAAAAGTGAACTGCAAGGACCTGGAGAGTGAGCAGAACCATTATAGAAAGACCTCGAGTCTGGCTCTGCTCTCTGAATTCGAACTCAGAATAAACTTCTTTCTACCAGTTCCCTACCCCTTTGATTTATTGGTATCCAGGGAGCAGTCGAGCATTAATCAAACCATAACACCAGGATTCCAGAGTTTGGGAACTCTTGGAGTAAAAGCAGGAAGGAAGTAGGTAAGGAGCACGAGAGTCTCATCAGACACACACACACACACACACACACACACACACACACACACACACACACACACACACTGAAGGACCACTACCAACCCCAACCTGCAAGGGCTAAAGAATTCACTCAGAGAGCACCGGCTCTGGACTTTAAACACAAGGCAGCAGGGGCATGCCAGACTTGGAACAGGTGGTTAGGTGAACTTCTGAATGGAACTTCCCCTACTTGCTTGAAGTATTGCCGGGTGGGGGTACAACACAATGCTTATGAGTTCTTTTACTCATTACTGAAAAGAACTTCAGAGGAGCCAGCAAAGTTTTAAAACAGAACCTATTGGGTTGGTCATTTGCCCATAGAATACAAATGTCAAACTTTGGTTGACTGGTCACAGTTCATCACATTTGTCAATTCTTGGGTTGAATGACATGAATCCAATGGTCTTTCTGAAAGTGGAAAATCACTTAGGTCAAAATAGCCCTCACTGAAACAACAAAACCATTTTCAGACCATGCTTTCCCTGATGGCATTCTCCCCATACACGGCACACATGTTTCAAACCACCTCTGCTGCCTTTA
This sequence comes from Cephalopachus bancanus, assembly GCA_027257055.1. Classification (NCBI taxonomy): domain Eukaryota; kingdom Metazoa; phylum Chordata; class Mammalia; order Primates; family Tarsiidae; genus Cephalopachus; species Cephalopachus bancanus. Next base: position 29,703 of record JAPVLO010002012.1, read on the forward strand.
CTCCTCTGTTAAACTCAAACGGAAGAAAGTGTCCGAAGTGTTTGCTTTTTTCCACTTGACACTCACAAATAACACTTTCTTCAAATCTGCAAAATGCAAGGTTTATTCACAAGTACAACATTGTCATTCCAAATGACAAATGACAAACAACAAACTCCCAGCACCACAGTGTTGCCATGCCAAAAACAAACACTATGAACTTATGTATCAACCTAATATTAGTGAGAGAAAGAAAGAGAGAAAAAAATGCCAGAGAGCTGGCATGGGCAGATCTCTTGAAAGAAAACCTCTACTTTTGCTCTTGACTAAAAGTTTGATATTTTTCACAATAATTATCATGTTAAAGGGTGTTCTATAGGTATCTCCCTGCCTTTGCTGGGTGAGGGAATGATCTTTCCCAGAACTTCCATTTTGCCTTTGATAGGAGACTGATAGATTTATGTTAATTCAGAGTAAAAGGTCATCTGATTTTCATTTCTATACCTTGATGGACTTTCCTTTGAGGTGCTGAGGGGGTGGTATTGAGTTTTACCTTACACAAGGAACTAGATAGATTTTTTAGTAATTATTATGCTAAACCATGAACTGAATGGTTGGGTTGCACCATTTCTATACCTTGATGGGCTTTTCCTTTGATGAGCTGAGGAAGTGGTTTGGACTGATGAGTCTACATTCCAACCTACAGGGCAGTCTGGTTTAATGTCATAAGGAAAAATGTGTGAACACATACTCTTTTCGAAAACTGTGTACATGAAATTTATCTATCTGTGTCTAGCCTACACTGACTACCCTGCCTCACAAGAATATGGTGACTAGTCTTATTCTCCCCCAACATCCACACAGACAGGAGATCAGAGAAGCATTCTTTCTAGGGAATGACCAGTGAAAAAATGAATGTTCAATGTGGAATGTTAAATATACCTTTCCCAAAAGAAAACGACCATTTAGACTAGTCAGATCATTGTAATTATTCTTTTTTTGTTTTTGAGTTGAAGTCTCACTCTGTCACCCAGATTGGAGTGCAGTGGCCGCTCCCAGCCACCGCAGCTTCGACCTGCTGGGCTCCGGCGATCCTTCCGCCTCAGCCTTCCAAGTAGCTGGAACTACAGGCGCGCGCTACCATGCCTGGCTAATTTTTTGATTTACTGTAGAGATGAGGTCTCGCCTGCCCAGGTGGGTCTCGAACCCGCGGGCTCAGGCAACCCACTTACCTCAGCCTCCCAAAGGCACAGGATTACAGGCTGCCACCAAGCCTGGCCTGTAATTATTCTTAAGTCTTACACAGAAAGATGTTGGAATTCTGTAAGCAATCTTAAACTTCTGTGTTTTAGAACACTGACTCCCATTTTTTGGAATCTGTGCTTCCCAGTTAGCCAGCTCTCAAGCTTTGTGCTTGAATAAACTCTCTTTAAACCACATCCTGACCCTCTGATTATTTGGGTTTGGCATTTAGTTGCCTGATATTATTTCCTTGACCTCCAGAACACATTTCAGAAGTGGTGAGTGAAAGGACAGACCGAGAGTGGGAAGCCATTTTTCATCTTGTTCTTAAACCCTGACACAATGATGAGAAAGTAGAAGCTATGCTTTTGGAGAAATGCACACTTTAGGTATAATTAACTTTACTGACTTTGCCTTTTCAGAAACAGACTTCCAGGTGTCAGAGGTATCTCATAGTGGCAATCAAGCTTGCATTGGGCAAGGACTGTAAAAGTCATGAAACTTGTAATTACAAAAGTTATAACCTCTCAGAGGGAGAGCAGGTGGGGATTCGATCTTCCAGTAGATTGGGTACTTTCTATAGGGAAGCCAAGGATTCCCCGAAGCTACCCACTGGGAATGCCTAGGAGATAAGGGGGGGTGCACCCTCCACTAGCTCTAAGGAATGTCATTTGGGAAGGTGCAGGAGCATTAGAATCCTTGTCACGCCCTTCTCTAGGGGGCTATGATAATGTGGGTGGACATTAATGGCTCTCTGTGTCACAGGATCTCCAAGACATCTACAGGTAGTCGACAAGGAAGTCACAGCAGTCACGGCAATCACATGCAACATCTCCAAGAAAAGGATTTAAGCCAGGACTCTGAGGGTCTACGATGCCACACTCACCTAGAGTGTAGGCCCACTCCCTGTGTGTGGGGGTGAACTTTTCTTAAATAAATCTTTTCTTCTCTCACCTCTGTGTGTCACAATTCTTTGCAATTTACTCAGATCTCTGGGTTCCCAGCATGACACCTCAGGCTTGCCAGCTGTGGTGGTGCTGCACACCTCTTTCCATCCACCCTCACCCTGTCCATCCAGTACCCTAACATTTTTGGAGTTCCCACCAAGATATCTCTCTTTCTCTCTCTTTCTTATTTTCTAACTGGTGACCCTCTGTGGACTGTGTTGGAACCTGGGGCAACTGAAAGCTCTGACTGAGGCTATACTTCAGCATGCTGAAAGGCCCCAGAGAAAGACATCAGACCTCTGTGGCCCGACTGGGTGAGGGACTAAGGTTAACTCTTTGCTTCCTTCTAGCCAAGATTTCTAAGTTTCCCCGTGGACCGGGCTGGATCTAGGAGGACAACTGACGGTCTCTGCCTAGGGCTACTCCCTAGGGAGGCAAGAAGGTCCCCTAAGGAAAGGTCAGACCGCCAGCACCCATTTGGGTGGTAAACAAAGTACTTGGTTTCTTTACTCTTTTCATCTCTGGCTGGCAAAGTAACCCCGCAAAGGACCTTGAAACTCCAACAGCTGCGTGGTACACCTTTCTGCGCCTCTGGTCAGTCATCCCTCTTGGACTGCCTTTTGTTCAGATGACTTTCTGGGTCTCTCGAGTTTCTGGTTTCCATCTTGGGAGACTCCTAGCAAGAGTCAGGGACCTAGTTGCTCAAAGTCCTGGTACCAGGCCTTCCAAGACATGGTGGAGCATGCATCCAGCAAGCTCCAGTGGACGGAGGGATGGGAGGATGCTCTCTCCCTACTGACTCACATCCTTTGCACTGATTCCTCTGAACCTGTTGGGGACACCCAGCAGGGGATCTGGATGGGATAAGGCCCAGAAACAAATCCATGATAGCAATAGCCCATTCCAATAGTACCCCTGTTTCCTTTTACAGGAACCATGGGAAACTCTCAATCAGTTGTGATATTCACCCAAAGCATTTAATATTTTACTGCAACACTGCTTGGTCACAATATATGCTGGAGGATGGCGAAAACTGGCCAGAAAGTTTCTCCTTAACTCCTAATGGACTCCTGCAGCTTGATTTATACTTCACAAGAAATAGCAAGTACCTTGAGCCCATATTTTCGAGCCTTTTGTGAGTTAGCTCACCACCCAGATATCTGTTCTTCTTGCTGTATTTTTGTATTGGCTCCCAGACCCCATTGCCCATAGGCTCATCAGTATTACAACTCTGATTCCAACTTTCCAACTATCAACTCAAAGTCTAACACAACTGGTTTAACTTCTCCTGTCTCTCTTGTAGTCTGCTTTTACTACTCCACTCTCCACCGGTTTCTCTTCTTGCCCTCCACCTTTATCTGAGAAAGATGGGCTGGCATCTACTGCCATGGCACCTAACCCTGGCCTTCAGTCTTTCTCTTTTACCTTCAGAGAAGGGGCTGGTGCCAAAAGCCACGGCACCTGACCCCAGCCTCCAGTCTTTCTCTTTTGTCTTTGGAGGAGAGGCGGGTGCCAAAGGCCACGGTACCCAACCCCAGCCTCCAGACTTCTTACCCCCCTTTTCCCCCCCACTGCTTAATAACCTCCTGGTGGCAGCCCTACTAGCTGCAACAAGTCACCACTCCCACATGTACTTGTAAAGCCCATTCAAGTTTCCACATGGCTTAATAGGTCTCCTCTCAAGGGGGGTGGCTGGGTCAAAAGTGCATTAAAGTTCTTATTTTCTTATGATAAATTTCTCTCAAGTTATATCTAAACTGGGACTATATGAACCTTCTTTCCAGATGAAAGCAAAGGGATAATATAAATGAATTCTTTTAACTAACTACAAAAAAGGTGTTATTAAACAGGCTAACTAAGACAAAATAAAAGAGGCTTTTAAAAAACCAGATAAAAATCCAGCAATGCTTCTAAGTCACCTCTCTGAGGCATTGCAGCAATTTACCAATATTGATTTAAACTCTCTGGAGGGACAAACCCTTTTGGATAGGTATTTCATCTCCCAGTCAACACCGGGCATTAGGCACAAACTCCAAAAATTAGAAAAGGTACCACAAACCCCTCAATTAGAACTATTGGATATGGCCTTTAAAGTCTTTAACAACCGGGGGGAGGAAAGAATGCAGGACTGCAAACATAAGTGGGAAGCATTTCAGTTTTTATCTACCACTTTAGCAGGGAGAGCCACCACTGATAATCTTCCACCCCAAACGGTCAATGGCAGAAGGGGTACACAGCCCCTTTGCCAGGTTTGTTTCCGATGCCATCAAAATGGGCATATGGCCAAAGGCTGTCAAGCCCTGCTACCCACAAAACCCTGTCCCAAATGCAAACAGCATGGACACTGGGCTCATGATTGCCTCATTCGCCCAGACAGAAGAGAGCACATGGCCCAGAGGCTTGTTGCAAATGAGGGACACCAGGCACCTTGCACAATCTCAGAAGGGAATCTCTTAGGCTTGCTCCATTCGGATTGACTCGCCCCTGGCTTGGTAGCCCCAACATTATCAGAACAAACTATTAAACCAACCAAGCCTAGGGTGGAAATATCAGTAGCTGGCGGGATTAGATAATTTGTTATTGATACTGGGGCTACATGCTCAACTCGACTTGAATATCACGGTCCACTCCTTCCTTCACCCCTTTCGGTTGTGGGTACGCAGGGCATTATATCCAGGCCCCTCACTATGCTGTTACTTCCATGTGTTCTGGGAGATAAAATATTTCAACACTCCTTTCTTGTTATGCCAACATATCCACCTCCATTATTGGGAAGGGATATTATGACAAAAATTGGAACTTGTATTATTCTTTACCCTGAGCCATTGAAATAGGGACTGAGCACTTAATTTACAGACACTGACACCAAAAGTACAAGTTATAAAAAGGAGAGGTTTATTAGCCAAGAGTCGGCTGGCAGCCACTTGCTTGCTGGACATGCAAGTCCCACAGCAAGGGCCCCCATTTGCTGTAGGGGCTTGCTTAAATGGGGCAAAACCACATTGGGACTTTCCAAGTGGGCCAAACTGCAATATCCTGGAGGCCTAGGTACTTTTCAAGCAATGCTAGCGGGGTTCACAGAAGCAAAAAAACAAACAAAAAACAAACAAAAAAACAACGATTAAACAGTTTAACCTAGTCAGCAGGTGTTGTTGCCAGTTTCCAGGAAGGGAACTTTTTAACTGTGCAAAGGCTGAGTACATGCTTAACTGTGCAAAGGCTGAGCTTATGCTTAGCCTAATTTTTGACATTGTAGATGTCTTTTTAACCCCCCTTCCACATTCTCCCTTTTCAGTTGTTCCTGGAGTCAAATCATTGACTCTTCATACAGGGGATTATATTGAGTTCTGAGGATTATTAATTTTACTGATGACACACTATTTTTAATATAACTAAGGAGGTTTTTAACTAAGCAAGGCCCTACTGTTATACCTATTAGGAGCAGGAGGAGAGCCCCCCCCCGCCAAGATCAGAGTTGTGACCCAGAGGGACCAAGAGAAGAGGGGCAGAAATGAATTTCCCAAGGTTTGTCTTTGCAGCTTTCTGTTTTAGATTGTGTCTTACCAGGGCAAGAGTGTCTCAGATGATCCCGGGTTGGTTTGCTTAGAAACAGCACATTTCTCCTAGGGCCATGCATAGCCCTCCCTGCTTCATGAAGAGGAGATCAAGTCCCCTCCTGTTTTGGAGTACGACCTTGACTAAGGAATTAACTTGCTGCTCTAGGCAGAATATGCTTGACTCCAGGAGTCCTAGGTCCTTATCAACATGTTTACTTAGCTCTTTGAGGTTTTGGCCCCCAATGACCAAAGAAGCTGTACTTATTGCTGTGGACCCTGCAATTCCTAGGTTAATGAGGAGGGGCACTAATATGGGGACCCACTTGGATCACCCGAGGCCTGAGAGTCCAAGGTGTTCTTGTCCCTCTGTTCCTTCATAGATATATACCTGGGGTAGTATATGCACTAAGACACAGATTTCTGTGGTGTCCCTGAAGTATTCTAAAGCAATAAGGGTGTTATACCTTGCGTACAAGCAAACCAAGTGGTGGGGGATACAACAGCCATGTGGAGGTTTTTAGAGGTTTTTGGATTGGGGATACTAATTACAGAGGTGGTATCACATGACATTTGGTAGGGAGAATTACTTATAAGAGGGAGAATAAACGCAAGTTCCATGTCCTTAAAGATCTCCCAGAGTAAGGGGCGAGTTCTGTCCCCAGGGACATAGTCCTAGGGACTGAGCTGTAGCGAGGTTAAGAATGCATACATGCATTTTGGTGTTGCATATTGAGGAGTTCAGCGCAATTCCTACGTAATAAGGGCGTCAAGGGTCTAGGTAAAGCCACCAGTCTTTTGTTACTTCAGGATGAGTGGCATTTGCAAACCGGTAAACAGCGGATAGCATAGGGAGGAAATGATCTTCATTTCCGGGTACTAATGCAGTGGGTAGGGGAGCAGGACCTGCCTGAAAATTGTAGGGTAGGTAGAACCAGACACCTGGGGTGGTTGGGTTGAGGGGCATTCAGAAGGTTGAGGTTTTTGGAGAATCAAGTTGCTGTTGGGACCCATAGGATTTAGGGTGTGGGGGATGCCCTGCCTTTGAATAGTAAACAGCATGCCAGGATCAGGTCCTTCAGCATACATTCTGAGCCCCCACATTTTACCCATTTCCCATACCTGGTGGATGCTGAGGGCATCCCAAAGTATTATAGTGAGTCTAAGCGGGTTGCATGTTTGTATTTGGCTGCATTGGGAAGCAGGCTTTCTCCTGTGTAGGCTTATGTATGGGTCTCGGTTTTTTCAAGGAGCAATTGTTTCACACCCCCATGCAGCACAGTGTTATTGTCCTGCTTTGTGGTGATGGGCTGGTCCCGATGCTGGGCAAGCATAAAAACCAACAGATTTAAGTCCTTTTTCATGAGCTAAGTTGCTGCATTCATTAGTGTGCCCCCAAGGGTTAGACCTGGCCATAATTTACAAAGGTCAAAATTAAAGACAGGCTGCCTGCTTCCTCTGTAGGTGGCAATTACGGTCCCAGTGATGGTATTTCTCAGTTCCCAGGAATAGTTCCCTGGAGTACAGGGATTATGTGGGTTAGGCCAATAGGCCTCAAGCTGGGGAAAGTATGCAAGGAATATGATTAAGACACTGGGGTCGCAAAAGTCTTATCTTTAGAGGATCTTCTCCAGTAGCTGGTTTGATGACTTTCTATGTCTCTGGGGGTGCAGTGGTGGCTGTCTTTACTTGTGAATGATGAATCTAGGGACAGACACAGCTGACTTTGATGGCCGTAAGAGTAGTAAGGATTACTATGTGCGGCCCTTTCCACCTTGAGGTGAGGACCTCAGCTTTGTCCCATTTTATTCAGACCTGGTCACTGGGCTGGAACAGGTGTGAATGTTCCGGAACTGGTTTCCAGAAGGCTGCCTGCACAGTCTCAGTGACAGCTTGCTGAACTCTTTGAAGAGCCTGCAGTGACTGAAGCAAATTATGATTAGACAGTTCTAGTGCTTTTTCCAGTCCAATTTTTGGAAGTAATGTCAGGGGCCATCCAAAAAGAATTTCAAAGGGTGTCAGACCCTTGATGTAGGGGGTACACCTGGCCCTTAAGAGGGCATAGGGAAGGAGTGTTATCCAACCTTTGCCAGTCTCCAGGGTTAATTTGGTCAAGGTCTCTTTAAGCATCCGATTCATTTTTTTGTACCTGTCCTGAACTCTGGGGATGATAAGCACAATGTAAGTTCCAATTTATCCCCAAGGTTTTTGCAATACCTTCAGCAAGTTTAGAAATAAATACTGGGAACCAGGCTTGGTGGCTCAGCCTGTAATCCCACTCTTTGGGAGGCTGAGGTGAGTGGATTGCCTGAGCCCGCAGGTTTGAGACCCACCTGGGCAACTTGGTGAGACCTCATCTCTACAATAAATCAAAAAAATTTGCCGGGCATGGTAGCGCACACCTGTAGTTCCAGCTACTTGGAAGGCTGAGGTGGAAGGATCACCGTAGCCCAGCAGGTCGAGGCTGCAGTGGCCAGGAGCGGCCACTGCACTCCATTCTGGGTGGACAGAGTAGGACTTCAACTCAATAAAATAAATAAATAAATAAATAAAAAGAAAGAAATGCTGGGCCATTATCTGAGCCTATTGAGATAGGTAGACCATATCTTGGTATGATGTTGTTTAAGAGTTTCTTTACTGTTACAGAAGTAGTTTCAGTTTTTATAGGAAATGTCTCGACCCACCCTGAGAAGGAGTCTACCAAGACCAGTAGGTATTTACATCCATATTGCCAAGGTTTGACTTCTGTAAAGTTTATCTCCCAATGTCTCCCAGGGGCTAGTCCCCTATCTTGGACCCCTTGGGTGGATACATTGACCTTAGCATCATTAGTCTGCTGGCATGAGACGCAGCCTTGAATGAGCTCCTGGGCAAGCTGGTCCAGATGAGGGAGATAGAATTCTTTTCTCACAAGTTCGGTTAGTTTTGTCCTTCCCAAATGAGTACCTTTGTGGAGCTGCCTTAGGATTTGTTGTCCCAGGACTCAAGGTCCCAGTGCAGCTTCTGGAACTCAGTTGTTTCATAACAACAATGCAGTGGCCTCATGGGACTTTCTTCTGGTAGCAAAGTTGTGGGGTTTAAGCCGGGGTATGCTGGAACTTGATGAGGGGTTGATCTAAAAGCAGCACTTGATAAGAGGTTATTCGGGCTTTCGACATTCATCTGTTAGGGGCCCCTCGGAGTAAAGACTTCACTGCATGTGTGGCCATGACAGTCAGATTCTGCCACAATGTTAGTTTGTCTGAGTCCTTTACTAACATGGCAAAGGCTGCTATAACTCGCAGGCAGGGCAGCCAGCCTGAGGCTACTGGGTCCAGTTTTTTTGACAGGTAGGCAACTGGCCTGTTCCATGGGCTGAGCTTTTTGGTTAGAACCCCCCAGGCGATGCCTTGTCTTTCATATACATAAAGATGGAAAGGCTTTTCAATATCCGGCAAGGTCAGGGCTGGAGCTGAGACCAGGGCATTTTTAAGGGCTTAGAAAGCTTTGTCCCCCTCTGGTGTCCATTTAAAATTAGCTTCTGGTCCCTTGTTTATTTCGTGGAGGGGTTTTGCGAGTTCAACAAACTTAGGGATCCATAGTCAGCAGTATCCTACAGCTCCCAAAAATTCCCAGACCTGCCTTTTGCTTCCTGGGACTGGGATACCTGCTATAGCCTGAATACGCTAGGCAGTCAGGGATTTTTTTTTTTTTTTACCTCCCTCCAGGTTATACCCAAGGTATGTGGCTACAGTCACACAGAGCTGAATCTTTTTTGCTGACACCCTATCCCCCAGAGTCTGAAGTTCTTTAAGCAGGTGCCTGGTGGCATGCAGGCACTCACCTTCTGATGTGGATGCAATTAACAGATCATCTAGCTTGGAGATCTTGGTGGAGAGCTTCATCGAACAGCGTGGAGAGGTTTTAAATCCTTGGTTCCTCTTTTCCCTGTTGGCTGCTTGGGTTTAACTTCTTGTGAAGCTGCTGCTACAACTTTGGCCATCTTTTTGGTTTGTTGGTCTTCAAGTGAGTCCCTGCTAGACCTTCTGGGCTACCTCGGTTAATTCTGATAAACTTTTCCCTTCAAGTTCTTTAGTTTTCTGTAATTTCTTTCTTATATCAGGGGCCAACTGGGAGACAAAGGCTATAACTAAAGTCCTCTGATTTCTGGAGCCTCTGGATCTATGGGAGTATATATCCAATAGGCCTTTATAAGGCATTCCAGAAAAGCCATGGGAGATTCCTGTGAGCCCTGAGTTACCTCACTTACCTTAGACAGATTTTTTGTTTGTTTGTTTGTTTTGAGTTGGAGTCTCACTCTGTCGCCCAGACTGGAGTGCAGTGGCTGTTCCTGGCCACCGCAGCCTCGACCTGCTGGGCTCTGGCGATCCTTCCACCTCAGCCTTACAAGTAGCTGGAACTACAGGCGCGTGCTACCACACCCAGTTAATTTTTTGATTTATTGTAGAGATGAGGTCTCGCTGCCCAGGTGGGTCTTGAACCCACAGGCTCAGGTGATCCACTCACCTCAGCCTCCCAAAGCCACGGGATTAGAGGCTGAGCCACCGAGCCCGGCACCTTAGACAAATTTATGGGCTGCTTGGCGGTGGCCCGGAGACCCCCCATTAGAGTTCGGTGATAGGTGGTGAGACACCCCCTACTGTGATCGGTGTTCAGGTTCCAATTAGGCCTCTCAGCAGGGACGACACAGTCCACACGGTCCTACTCTGCCAGTCTGCCATCCGGTTCCAGGACCAATTTCCTTGCCTCCTGACGGATTCGTTCTCTTTCCTCTGTAGTAAAAAGGGCTTGGAGGAGCTGTTGACATTCATCCCAAGTGGGCTGGTGGGTGAAGAAAATAGTTTCTAAAAGGCCTATGAGGCTCTGAGGTTTTTTGGAGAACACAAGATTTTATTGTTTCCAATTGTAAAAATCACTAGTAGAGAAAGGGACATAAACCATAATGGGCTGACCTCCCAAACCTCCCGCGTCTAGTCCCAGGGCCTGTCTCTGGGGGAGGACTGTGGGAGTTTGTGGTTCTGAGGTCCCCGAAGATGAGTTGGGGCTAGTCAGTTTATTTATTTATTTTTTTAACCTCCCTTGAGGTTATACCCAAGGTATGTGGCTACAGTCACACAGAGCTGAATCTTTTTTGCTGACACCCAATACCCCAGAGTCTGAAGTTCTTTAAGCAGTTGCGTGGTGGCATGTAGGCACTCACCTTCTGATGTGGCTGTGATTAACAGATCATCTACATACTGTATCAGAGTCACTTCAGGGTGCTGTTGCCAGAGTGCTCAGAGGTCTTGGCGGAGAGCTTCATTGAACAGCATGGGAGAGTTTTTAAATCCTTGTGGGAGTCATGTCCAGGTTAACTGGCCATTTTTCCCTTTTTCAGGATCTGTCCATTCAAAGACAAACAAGGGGTGGCTCTGTGTAGTCAATGGGATGCTGAATAAGGCATTGTTAAGGTCCTTAACAATGACAGTGTACACCTGCCTCTCTGGAGTTAACCTGCTGAGGAGGGTGTATGGGTTGGGGACTATGGGATGGATATCCTCCACTCGCCTGTAGACCTCCCTGAGGTCCTGGACAGGGCAGTAGTCTCCCATGCCCATCTTCTTGACAAGAAGAAGCAGATTGTTCCAGAATGAGTGGTACAGCACTAGGATTTCAGCTTCCCAGAGATGCTGGATGCAGATTGCTATGCCTTTTTGAGCCTCTCAAGATATAGGGTACTGTTTTACACTAAGGGGCATTGCCTGACTTTTGAGCTGTACAACGACTGGCAGTTGATGGGATGCCAGCCCAGGGGAGTTTAATTTGGCCCAGACTTGGGGAAACTCAGTCTGCAGGTGAGCCAACAGTATGGCGTTTGAAGAGTCAAGAGGGGCCTCACCTTTTGTCAACATGTATTCCTCACTTAGGGGAAGAGTAGCAAGAATTTTTGATGCCCCTGGTGGGTTTAGGCTTACTTCTGCCATGATTTCCTCAAAACCTATGTTGGCGTTAAGCTTGTATAAGAGGTCACATCCCAGGAGCGGGTATGGGCAGCCTGGCATTACTAGGAATGAACGAGTTACCTCCCCTTTTCCCAAATTTATTGTTCTTTTGGTGGTCCAGGGGCATAATTGAGTCCCAGTAGCCCCCTGGACCAAGGAATGCTTATTCTGAAGTGGGGTGTTGTACTTTTGGAGGACTGAATGCTCAGCCCCTGTGTCCACTAAGAAGTGGACAGAGCTTCCCCCCACTGTACATTTCATTCTGGGCTCCAGGGGGGAATTGACAGAGCCCTGGCTTCATCAGTCAGTTTGTAATTGAAGCACAGGAGTAGATTTCGGTGGACATCCCCCTGGAGAGCACTCTTGTGGTTGAGGTGGCCTGTCTAGGCAGTCTTTTACCCAATGCCCAATTTTTTTTACAGTAGGCGCATTGATTTTTTGCTAGTAGAGTTTTTCACCCAGTGTTGGTTCCTCTTTTCCCTGTTGGCTGCTTGGGTTTAACTTCCTGTGAAGCTGCTGCTACAACTTTGGCCATCTTTTTGGTTTGTTGGTCTTCAAGTGAGTCCCTGCTAGACCTTCTGGTCTACCTCAATTAATTCTGATAAACTTTTCCCTTCAAATCCTTCAATTTTCTGCAATTTCTTTCTTATATCAGGGGCTGACTTGGAGACAAAGGCTATAGCTAAAGACCTCCAATTTTTTGGAGCCTCTGGGTCTATGGGAGTATACATCCGATAGGCCTCCATAAGGCATTCCAGAAAAGCTGTGGGAGATTCCTGTGGGCCCTGAGTTACCTCACATACCTTAGACAAATTTGTGGGCTGCCTGGTGGCAGCCTGGAAACCCCCCATTAAAGTCCAGCAATAGGTGATGAGACACTCCCTACCATGATCGGTGTTCAGGTTCCAACTAGGCCTCTCAGCAGGGAAAACATGGTATACACAGTCCTGCTCTGCCAGTCTGCCATCTGGTCCCAGGACCAATTTCCTTGCCTCCTGATGGATTTGTTCTCTTTTCTCCACAGTAAAAAAGGCTTGGAGGAGCTGTTGGCATTCATCCCAAGTGGGCTGATGGGTGAAGAAAATCATTTTAAAAGGCCTATGTGGCTCTGAGGCTTTTCAGAGAACACTGGATTTTGGTGCTTCCAATTGTAAAGATCACTAGTAGAGAAAGGGACATAAACCATAAATTGCTGGCCTCTCACGTCTAGTCCCAGGGCCTGTCTCAGGGGGAGGGCTGTGGAAGTTTGTGATCCTGAATTCCTCGAAGATGAGTCTGAGCTAGTCGGTTTATCAGAGGCGGTTGGGCCCTCGGGAGATGCATGGGGAAGGGGGGATAAAGGGGCTGATACAAGGACACACTCCTGGTGAGTGACAGGCTGAGAATCTTGTGGGCCCCCTGCTCCTGGTCAGATGTAGATTAGGGTGGGGGAATTCCATTGTCCTCTGGTGGGTTCTGAAGGACCTAAGGTTTGACTTTTGGAGTTTACTGTAGGGCTAAAACATGAGAAGAATTAGCTTTCTTTTTGGCTTTCTTCATCCATGATGGCTGCTGCATTACCAGGAGGTACCAGGCAGTGATGTATGAGATCTGGTCCAGGTGGCATTGGTAGACGAACTGTCGGACCTTCCCTAGTATGGCAGCATTGAACGTCCCCTCAGGTGGCCAGCTGCAATTAGGAAATGTGGGCCATTTGAGGGAACAAAAGGTGGTTAGGTTTCCTTGGTTTACCTGATAACCCAACTGCTGTGTCACTTCTTAGAAATCCTTGAAGTGGCACAAAACCAGTTGCAGAGTGGTATCAGGCTTAGAGCACTGCTGCCCCATAATATTGATAGCAATGACAGACACAACAGTGACTAACACTGAACAAATAAAGACAAGAACACAAACTGAACAGACAGACCTAACTGCCCGAGGTCAATACCAGAGGGCCCAGTGATGTCTCACTGGGACCTCAGACCCAGGAATTAGTGCTGTGTCCAGCTTTCCTGCAGGTCCAATCAGAAGTGCACACAAACAGAACAGGAACTTGACTCACCTCTCAGAGGGCTCTTGGGATGTTGTGAGTCTGCCAGAGAGGACAATCAGTCATTTGCGAGTTCACAGACTCACCAGGCCTGATGATCACTGAGGTTAACGGGTATGCAGACCCACAAGCTCAGCTGGTGATTGGGACTAGGGATTAAGCTCTCAGAAATCCTGGACAAGCCCCCAAATAAAATAGGGACCGAGCACTTAATTCACAGACACTGACACCAAAAGTACAAGTTATAAAAAGGAGAAGTTTATTAGCCAAGAGCTGGCCAGCAGCCACTTGCCTGCTGGACATGCAAGTCCCACAGCAAGGGCCCCCATTTGCTGTAGAGGCTTGCTTAAATGGGGCAAAACCACAATGGGACTTTCCAAGTGGGCCAAACTGCAATATCCTGGAGGCCTAGGTACTTTTCAAGCAATGCTAGCAGGGTTCACAGAAGTAAAAAAAAAAAAAAAAAAAAAAGCTGTTAAACAGTTTAACCTAGCTAGCAGGTGCTATTGCCAGTTTCCAGGAAGGGAACTTTTTAACTGTGCAAAGGCTGAATACATGCTTAACTGTGCAAAGGCTGAGTTTATGCTTAGCCTAATTTTTGACATTGTAGATGTCTTTTTAAGCCCCCTTCCACACCATCACCACTGTGCTTTTTGGGTGCCATTTGTTTAGTTTTGGATTCCCCTGATAGTTCTACATTGGATCCTATCCAAGCCTTTCAACTGCATATAAACTTATTGCTTTGGTTAGAGCTCTGGGGTTAGGAAAAATGTAAAGAAAGTTGTTGATATAAGGTAAGTTTTTGGTAAGAAAGGATAAAGGAAAGAGAAATAACTGTATAGGAAAGAATCTTGTATGGTACATTTTTGTTCTATAATAGAATGGCTGGTTATATAAGGAAAGTATAATACAAAAATAGAAGGTTCAAACATGTCGAAAAATGGTATGAGTATGTTGAACATGGTAGGTGAAAGTTTGTGAAAAGAAGTAATCCTATAAACACTGGCGGCTACAAAAAGTTTCTATAAATTTACCATTAATATCAAGTACACTAATGCTAGGCCAACATGCTACTCAAAGACCAGAACATGAACTTCTAAATTAATGATCTCCAAAAGAATTTTCTCCTTTAAACAACAGAGGGTGGAAGAAAGAGACAAAATTCAACCAGTTCTCCCCCACTGTCTTTGTTACAAAAGAGTAAGGGTTTTTTTCTCCCCCACTGTCTTTGTTACAAAAAAGCAAGGTTTTTTTTTTCTTTTCAAAATCTTTGGACTATCATTTTGGCTAAATAAGTAACTTTTACAATAACTACTGTAATCTTGTGTTGTAGCATTATGCTTTTAAAAATTTTAATACTTAAACTCTTAATGTTCTCAATCAGTCTCTCTAGGGTGAGATAAGAAGCAAGCTCCAGAAACCACACCTACCCCACCCCCTTCTGAATTTCCTGAAGACAAGGTAGATTAATTTTGCTCAAAGAAGCTTGTAATCGGTTATAGTGCTTTTCAGTGCCAAATTACTAACAACTTTGGGATCTCCTTCTAGATACAAAGATTACTACACAACATAGAATTAATGGCAAAATAACTGGGCCTCACCCTCTAGCATATCCATCATTGTGAAAGTATATCAGACCTATTACAAAAACCAAAAGAAACCATTTTCTCTTGCCAATGTTTACCTGTTTTGAATTCTCAATTTAATCTACAACCTAACTACGTGTCTCTAATGTTTTCAATTTTTCTTTCTTCAGACTTTGTCAGAGTGGCTGTATTTCCTTGTTAAAGTACAACTATAGATAATTTACAAAGGATTATTTCAACTTGTATTAATGAATACATATAATTTACAGGACTTCCACTTTTCCAACAATTTTTTGGGGTCATAGCCTTTTTCATCACCATTTGTTTAATAATTTTTTCCTATGGTCTACTTGATGTTTTATTAGATCCCAATAGCATTTGCTTAAGATCCTGACATTTCCTGTTCATGCCCTTGGAAATAGATAGGTAGGAACATCACTGTGGCCCCATCTCAGCAGGAAGTAGACACAGAAGAATGATCTTCACCCCATTTTCCCAAGATCATAAGAATATTTCCAAGAGCAGGAGTAGGGAATGAAAGGACAGACCAAGAGTGGGAAGCCATTTTTCATCTTGTTCTTAAACCCCAGCACAATGATGAGAAAGTAGAAGCTATGCTTTTGGAGAAACGCACACTTTAGGTATAATTAACTTTACCAACCTTGTCTTTTCAGATACAGATTTCCAGGTATCAGAGGTATCTTATAGTGGCAATCAAGCTTGCCTAGAGTAAAGGGAATTTACAAGCCCTAAGACATCATGCATTGGGCAAGGACTGTAAAAGTCATGAAACTTGTAATTACAAAAGTTATAACCGCTCAGAAGGAGAGCAGGTGGGGATTCGATCTTCCAGTAAATTGGGCACTATCTACAGGGAAGCAAAGGATCCCCC
>JAPVLO010002013.1:0-46191 GCA_027257055.1 Cephalopachus bancanus
AAGTAAATTAGAGAGAGAAAGAGAAGGGAGAGAGAAGATTCATCTCTCCAAGGTGGGGGAGGGAGCCAAAGCCAGGAAGCATGGCAATAGCCACAGCTCATAGAGCACATGGCCACACCAGAGTCTAGCAAGGCAATGGCTCAGCTAGAGGATTTTCAATGTACCAGGTTCAGTCCTAAGCAACTTACATGGATTATCTCATTTATTCTTCCCAATAACTTTATGGTGTACAGATTATTATTCTTCTTGCTTTACAGATCAAGACAGTAAAGCACAGAGAGGTTATACAGCATGCCAGTGTCACACAGCTTGTGGAAGTACCTGAGCAGGAATTCCAGACAGGGCCCACACTCTAACCATTCTGTTATCCTGTCTGAAACCTTTATTCCAAAAGAGCTACCCTATTTCTGATTTCCAAGTATAAAGATGGTTTATGTGCTTTTGTTTCCAAGTGGGACCACTTAGAGTTTTGAGGTTTGAGGGTAAGATATAGAAGAGTTTTAAAAATTCCAATGCCTGACAGAATGCCAGGCACAAAAAATTCATCACTCAATGAATGTCTTTATTGTTGTTGGAAGTGAGACGATCTCAAGGAGGAAGAAAATGAAGACAAGTCTCTACTAGGAGTTTTACCTCATCCTAGGTCATTGCCAATGAGTGAGGAAATATTTTTAGGTATTATTTATATTGCTTAGGGATCTAACTACTTCTTGAGCATGTAAGAGGAAGTAGAAATATCTCAATACTTTAATTACTTCTTGTAAACAAAACGGAAGATAGAAGCAAGCAGTAATTTATTAACTACAGAACTAAATCAATAAGCCATACTCTATCAAATTCAAAAAACATGAGAACTCGTTTCACTAAATGAAATGCGACTGCAAAATGGAACCTTTTGAATTCAGTTTTCTGATACTTAACAGACCTCTTCAGAATAGTTCTATCATGACTACATCTACAGTCAATGGTTAGCTCTATTTTTTTTTTCTTTCTACATTTTATTCATTGTTCTTATGGGTTCTGGTTAGTTCAGTGTATACGTTGACAGACACATCTCTTCTTCCAACAAAGTAATCATGTGATCACAGACACAAGATCATTTAAAAAATGCCCAAATTCCAACAAAATTAAGATTCCCAGCCAGGCACAGTGGCTCATGCCTATAATCCCAGCACTTTAGGAGGCCAAAGGGAGAGAATTTCCTGAGCCCAGGAGTTTGAGACTAGCCTGGGCAACTTGGTGAGACCTCATCTCTGCAATAACTCAAAAATTAGCTGGGCATGGTGGTGCATGCCTGTAGTTCCAGCTACTTGGAAGGCTAAGGTGGAAGGATCGCCTGAGCCTAGCAGGTTGAGGCTGTGGTGGCCGTGAGCATGCCACTGTACTCCAGCCTGGGCGACAGAATGAGACTCTGACTCAAAAAAAAAAAAAAAGAACCCCCCCAACAGATAAGCCACATTGTGTAGTGGTTTATGCACAAACTTTTGCTTCTGTTTTCTGTGAGTATAATGGCACCATTTGGGGTCAGCATTGGCAGCAGTAAGTTTCAATGTCCTCTATTCTCTGGTTTGTGTTCCAAAGTACTAATATTGTTTCGGTGCCAGTAGTCTGATTATATTCCAGGACTTAGTTATTAGTGAATCTATCCTGGCAATTAATGTTAATTATAGCTTGTAGCTTACCCCAACACAATTTGGTTTAGTAACAAGTTTAAGGGACATCTAGATGAGATGTTCAATTCCTGCCAACAGCTCCATACTGTTTTAATGATAGGGGAACTTACAAACCTGCAGGAATTTTCAAGGCAGCCAGATTTATTCAAAATGGCCATAGCCAAGTTATGTTGGTGGCATTAAAGGTTTTTTTTTTGAGTTGGAGTATTACTCTGTCACCCAGACTGGAGTGCAGTGGCACACTCCCAGCCACCGCAGCCTCGACCCGCTGGGCTCCGGCGATCCTTCCACCTCAGCCTTCCAAGTAGCCGGAACTACAGGCGTGTGCTACCACGCCTGGCTAATTTTTTATTTATTGTAGAGATGAGGTCTCACCAAGTTGCCCACGCGGGTCTCGAACCCGTGGGCTCAGGCAATCCACTCACCTTGGCCTCCTAAAGTGCTGGGATTACAGGCTGAGCCACCCAGCCCGGTCAAGGGTCTTTGCTAGATCAAAATGCCATGTACAATCTCAATGTTACTCCCTAGTTTTGCAATATCAAATGATTATACACACAGGAGCATCTTGCTGCTTAGCATCTCATTTTAATTCCTTAGGTTCATAATTGTGAGGTGTCTTGTGTTAGGATTTTGCCAGCTAGAAGACCAGTAGGAATATAGTCTTTCATTCAACACGTCTTCATCATGTTCCTACTATGTGCCAGGCTATATTCTAAGTGCTAAGTATACAGCAGTGGAACAAACCAGACAAAAATATTTTGCTCTCATGGAGCTAACATTCTTGTTGGGAGGAAAACAGAAAAAGAAATAGGATGTCAGGGGATGGTAAGTGCTATGTAGAATAATAATGCAAGCCTGAGAGGAGGGTGACAGAGACGGATGGCAAGTGTTAGGGATATGTGCTACTTTAGATAAGGTATTTGGGGTGATTAGGGAGGGCCTCTACATCATATACACTAAGATCTGAATGAAGTGAAGGATGTCAGAAGCAATTAATTGCATTCAGGGTGAACAGCAGCAATTCAAAAACCTTGGGGTTAGCCAGTACTTGGGTTATTCAAGGAACATCAAGGAGGCCAAAGGAAGCAGGGAGTGGTACAAGATGAGGTCAAAGAGATTGTTGGGAACTAGATAATGTAGGGCACCGTGGACTAAGTCAAGGTCTTTGAGTTCATATTATGTTAAAAACGAATCTTGATTTTATATTTTTTGTTTCAGAGTTTCTATTTGTATACTGGATTATTGTTTAATATAACAATGTTTTATTTAATATTTAGTTGCAGTGATAGAAGTAGCTAGCATATATCTCAACAGCTTGAAAGCCTTTATTTTCAAAGAAAACATGATAGGGAAATAAGAAAATTAGAACCAGAATTGATACGTGTGGTGTAACAGTTATAATGAAGACAGACTAGCTCTCTGTGCATGACTTGTTTTTTGGTGTGATAGTGTCTGACATTTAAAAAAATGCTTTAAGATCTGTGATCTCATCAGACTTTCATAGCAACCCCAAGAGATATGGGAGATAGGTGGTACTACTGATACTGAAACGGAGGAAGTTTGTATGGTTTACCCCAAGGTCACTCAGCCTATGAGTCATTATCAGAGGCAGTCTCCTGACTTTGAATACACTAGCCCCTCTTCGCCTGCTAAAAGGATTATTGAGTAACTTTTTGACTCAGAGGTCAGAATGTTGAATCGACCAAATTATTAGCTCATTCCTCCCTTTCACCTCCCAAGGGCATAAAAATATCTACTACATAATTGAGTGAACAAAAGCAGGGGAGAAGTCTTTGCTTTTTTTTTTTCTTTCTCTTGTTTCTCACATACAGGGGTCATTGACAGGAAGCCTGTATACTTGGAAAGCATAGCTCTATTCTCAGAGACTGGCCGGGTATGTAGGATGTCCACCACTTTGAAGATCACAATAGTCGAGGGGCCATTCCTTTTCCCACCTTGGCAGAAACCATTCTGGAATAGTACAGCAGACAGCTCTCTCTGAGTACCAGCGTTTTTTGCTCAGTATTCTAACAAGTTAAACTTCTGCTGCTGTATTCTCCATTTATAGTATATTTATAGTATATTATAGCATCTTTCTAATGATATTTGGTAAAAAAATAAAATGTTCTTCCCAAAATGGCATAGCCCCCTTCAACAAATGAAGGGAAGAGGTTTTTTTGGGGATGGTATCAAGTAATTGGGTGGCAAAGCAAAAGAAAGAATTCAGGATTTCTGAATTCCAGAAGTGAATAAATAATCTACGTGTTGTCACAACTCTTTTTCCATTACAAATGCTGGCTTTTCCTGAGTTCCAGCCTCTCCCGCTTCACTGTATACTCTCTTTCTAGGCAAGCTCAGTCATAGTCACAGTTTAATTACGACTTGCACGCAGATGAACTCCCCAATTTATACTTCCATCTCAGACCTCTCATCTGACCTTAAGAACAGTATACTCAACTACCTACTTGACCTCTCCTATAGAATGTGTCAAAGCTCCCTTAAACTCAACTTGCTCCCTGAAACTTGGTCTTTTTCCAGCCTTCCTTATCTCAAGTTGGCTTGTCCTATCATTTTATACAGTTGTATTTGGGGGTCTTTTGATACCTCCGTGTTTCTCCTCCCACCCTGAAACTTGTGTTTTGTCAAATTCTGTTTATTTTACTTTCTAAAAACACTCAGAATCTATCTATTTGCTTCCATTGCAATTATCACCATTGTACCAACACCTCTCTCCTGGACTACTGCAGTACTTCCTAATCTACCCACATCTATTCTGGCTCCCCTCCAATCTGTTATGACTGTAGACAGGATGATCTTTTCACAAGAAATGCCATATCATCCTCATGCTTAAAACCTTGTGGCTTCCCATTACTCTTATAATCAAAACAAAACTCCTTAATGTGGCCTACAAGTTTCTGCATGATTAGGTACATGCTTATTTTCCAGTCTCATCTCAAATCCCCTCATTCTCCATAATACACTCACATTTG
The DNA here is from genome assembly GCA_027257055.1 of Cephalopachus bancanus. Classification (NCBI taxonomy): domain Eukaryota; kingdom Metazoa; phylum Chordata; class Mammalia; order Primates; family Tarsiidae; genus Cephalopachus; species Cephalopachus bancanus. The sequence goes on from JAPVLO010002013.1 coordinate 4,664, forward strand.
TCTTTTTTTCAAATTTTTTTTTTTAGTCAGAGTCTCACTCTGTCACCCAGGCTGGAGTGCAGCCACCACAGCCTCGACCTGCTGGGCTCAGAAGATCCTTCCACCTCAACCTTCCAAGTAGCTGGAACTACAAGTGTGTGCCACCATGCCCAGCTAATTTTTTGATTTATTGTACAGACAAGGTCTCGCCATGTTGCCCAGGCTGGCCTCTAATCCGCAGGCTCAAGCAATCCTCTTCCCTCGGCCTCCCAAAGTGCTGGGGATTACAGGTGTGAGCCACCATGCCTGACCTCTCTTTTTAAGATTTTCGATTTTATTTTAGAATCATGGGGTACACGTGCAGATTTGCTACATAAACATGCTGCAGTAAGATGAGGCTTGGGTTTCTAAGGAGATCTTTCCCCCTTCCCAGTAGTGGACATTATACCCAATGGGTGGTTTTGTATCTTTTATCCTCCCTCTCTCCCTCTCTCCCTCCCTCTTTTAGCAGTGCCCAGTGCTGATTGTTCCTGCCCTTGTACCCATGTGACCAGTGTTTAGTGCCCACTTAAGAGTGAGAATAGGCAGTATTCAGTTTTTTATTTCTGTGATAATTCACTTAGAATGATGGTCTCCAGTTGCAACCATGTTGGTACAAAGGACATGATTTTGTTCTTATGACTGTGTAGTATTCCATAGTTTATATGTACCGCATTTTCTTTATCCAGTCCATGTTTAATGGGCATCGGGGTTGGTTCCATGTTTTTGCTATTGTGAATAGTGCTGCAATAAACATACACTTGCAGGTGTCTTTTTGGTAGAGTGATTTGTGTTCCTCTGGGTATATTCCCAGGAGTGGGATTTTTGGGTCAAATTATAGCTTAATTTTTAGTTCTTTGAGAAATCTCCACATTACTTTCCACAGAGGTTGAACTAGCTTACATTCCCACCAGCAATGTATGGGTATTTCCTTGTCTCTGCAGCCTCACCAACACCTGCTGTTTTTTGACTATTTAATGATAGCCATCCTGACCAATGTGCGAGAGTATCTCATTGTTGTTCTGATTTGTATTTCTTTAATGATTAGTGATGCTGAGCATTTTTTCATAGGTTTGTTGACTGCTTGTATGTCTTCTTTTGAGAAGTGTCGGTTCATGTCCTTTGCCCAGTTTTTAATGGGGCTATTTGGTTTTTTCCTTTCAATTCATTTAAGTTTCTTAAAGATCCTAGATGTTAGACCTTTTTTGGATGCATAGTTTGCAAATAATTTTTCCCATTATGTGGGTTGTCTCTTTACTCTCTTGATGGGTTTTTTTTTTTGAGTTGGAGTCTCACTCTGTTGCCCAGACTGGAGTGCAGTGGCACGCTCCTGGCCATCCCAGCATCAACCTGCTGGGCTCTGGCGATCCTTCCTCCTCAGCATTCCAAGTAGCTGGAATTATAGGTGTGCGCTACCACACCCATCTAATTTTTTATTTATTGTAGAGACGAGCTCTTGCCAAGTTGCCCAGGCAGGTCTTGAACCCGCGGGCTGAGCCACCGAGTCTGGCTGGGTCTTTTTTTTTTTTGTTGTTGATAAGCTCCTACCTGTCAATTTTAGTTTTTTCTGCATTTGCTTTTGAGGACTTGGCCATGAATTCATTGCCTAAGCCAATGTCTAGCAGGGTGTTACCTAAGTCTTCTAAGATTCTTATAGTTTGAAGTTTCACATTAAAGTCCTTGATCTATTTTGACTTAATTTTTGTATATGGTGGTAAGTAGGGATTCAGTTCCTTTCTTCTGTGTGTGGTTAGCCAGTTTCCCCAGAACCCTTTGTTAAATATGGTTTCCTTTCCTCAATATTTGTTTTTGTCAGCTTTGTCAAAGATGAGTTGGTTGAAGGTCTGTGGTTTTATTTCCGAGTTCTTTATCTTGTCGCATTAGTCTATGTGTCTATTTCTGTACCAGTACCATGCTATTTTGGTTACTGTGGTCGTGTAGTAAAGTTTGAAGTCTAGGAGTGTACTGCCTCTAGCTGTGTTCTTTTTGCTGAGGTTTGCTTTAGGTATTTGGGCTCTTTTTTGCTTTTATGTGAATTTCAGTACTGTCTTTTTTAGGTCTATGAAAAATGATCCTGATAGTTTGATAGAGACTGTATAGAATCTGTAGATTGCTTTGGGTAGAATGGACATCTTGATAATATTGATTCTTCCAATCCATGGGCTTAGGTTGTTCTTCCATTTGTTTTTTGTGTCTTCATTGAGCAGTGTTTTGTAGTTCTCATTGTAAAGATCTTTCACCTCTTTGGTTAGATGAATGCTGACTTTGTGTGTGTGTGTGTGTGTGTGTGTGTGTGTGTGTATGTGTGTGTGTGTGTGTGTGTGTCTATCATGAATGGGATTGTATTTTTTATTTGGTTCTCAGTCTGCTTGTTGTTGGTGTAGAGAAATGCAACTGATTTTTGTATCTTGAGATTTTTACTGATGTCATTTATCAGTGCAAAAAAGTTTTTGGCACACTCTCTAAGGGTTTCTAGATATAGAATTATATTATTTGTGAAGAGGGAAAATTTAACTTCCTCTTTTCCTATTTGAATATCCCCAATTTCTTTCTTCTGCCTGATTGCTCTGGCTAGGACTTCCAGTACTATGTTAAATAGGAGTGGTGAGAGTGGACATCCTTATCTTGTTCCAGTTCTTAGGGGGAATGCTTCCAGCTTCTGCCCATTAAGTATGATGTTGGCTACAGGTTTGTCATAGATGGCTCTTATTATTTTGAGGAATGTTCCTTCAGTACCTAGGTGTTTGAGGGTTTTGATCAAGAAGAGATATTGGATTTTTTCTAAATGCTTTCATTGTGTCTATTGGGATAATAATGTGTTTCTTGGTTTTACATCTGTTTATGTGGTAGATTACATTTATTGATTTGTGTATGTTGAACCAGCTTTGCATCTCAGGATTGAAGTTCACCTGATCATGATGAATGATTTATGTAATGTACTGTTGGAAGTGTTTCGCTAGTATCTTGTTGAGAATTTTTGCATCTATGTTTATTAGGAAAATTGGCCTGAAGTTTTCTTTCCTTGTTGGGTCTTTGCCGCTTTTGGAGATCAAGATGATACTGGCTTCATAGAATGAGCTAGGGAAGATTCTTTCCTTCTCGATTGCTTGGAATACTTTCAATAAGATTGGTACCAGCTCTTTCGTGTACATATTGTAGAATTAAGCTGAGAGACCATCTGGCCCAGGGCTTTTTTTGGCAGGGAGTTTTCTTATTACTGAGTCAATTTCTTGGATTGTTATTGGTCTGTTTAGGATTTCAATTTATTCCTGTTTCAATCTTGAGAGGTTTTGTGTTACCAGCAATTTCTCCATTTCCTCTAGATTTTCCAGCTTATTTTGTATACAGATGTTCATAGTAATCTCTGATAATCTGTATTTCTTCAGGGTCGCTTGTAACTTCACTTTTTTCATTTCTAATTGTGTTTCTTCAAATTCTCTCTCACTCTCTCTCTCTGTTAATCTGGCCGGGGGTCTTGCAATTTTATTTATCCTTGACCCACCTGGGCAGCGAGACCTCATCTCTACAATAAATCAAAAAATCAGCCGGGCGTGGTAACGCATGCCTGTAATTCCGGCTACTTGGAAGGCTGAGGCGGAAGGATCGCCAGAGCCCAGTAGGTCGAGGCTGCGGTGGCCAGGAGTCACCACTGCACTCCAGTCTGGGCCACAGAATGAGACTCCAACTCAAAAAAATAAAATAAAATAAAAAATAAACAGTTTTTTGGCTCGTTGATCCTTTGTATAATTTATTTTTGTCTCTTTCATTTAGCTCTGATTTTATTTTGATAATTTGCATTTTTCTACTGATTTTGAGATTGGATTATTCTCCTTTTTCTGGCTGTCTCAGGTGTGATGTTAGACTATTCACTTGAGGTCTCCCTATTTTCTTGATGCGTGTGTGTACAATGTTATAAACTTCCCTTCTCAGCTCCATTTCAATGGTATTTCAAAGGTTTTGGTATGGTGTGTCTTTGTTTTCATTTATTTCTAGGAATCTTTTAATTTCTGTCTTGATTTCTTTGTTAACCCAAAAGTCCCATAGAAGCATGTTGCTTAATTCCCATGTATTTGTGTGTTTTGGGGGATTCCTGTTAGTGATGACATTTATTTTTATTCTGCTGTGGTCTGAGAAGATGCTTCATATGATTTCAAACTTTGAAATGTAGTCACACATGATTTATGTAATCACAGTCTTGGAGTATGGTCCATGTGCTGATGAGAAGAATGTATGTTCTCTGGTTGTTGGGTAACATGTTCTGAGGATGTCTATTAGTTGCAATTGGTCCATTATTAAGGTTAGGTTTCAGATTTCTTTGTTAGTTTTCTGCCTTGATGATCTATCTAAAGCACTTAACAGGTATCAAAGTCTCCAACTATTTATTGCATGGCTGTCTATGTCCTCTCTTAGATTGATTAGCAATTGTTTTATAAATCTGAGTGCTCCTATGCTAGTGCATATACATTCAAGATGGGTATTTCTTGATGGTGGATTGAGTCCTTTATCATTATGTAGTGCCCTTCACTATCCTTTTTAACTTCTATTGGTTTAAAGTCTGTTTTATCTGATATAAGATTAGCTATTCCTGATAATTTTTATTTTCCATTTGCCTGGAAGATCTTTCTCCAACCTTTTACCTTGAGCCTGTGGGTGTCAACTGCAGTGAGATGTGTTTCCTGATGGCAGAAGAAGGAAGGATTATGTCTTTTTATCCAGTTTGCCACTCTGTGCCTTTGAATGGCACATTTAGTCCGTTTGTGTTTAAGTTAATTATTGGTATGTGGGGCTTTGTTCCTGTCATATTGCTAATAAGTTGCTGCTTTCCATTCTAAGTTTTGTGGTTGATTTGTATCATCTGTAAACTGTATGCTCACCTATGCTTTTGCAATGGGTGGAACCTTTTTTTGTTCCTTTCATTCCTGGGCTTAGAACTTTCTTGTTTTTGAGTTGGAGTCTCACTCTGTCACCCAGGCTGGAGTGCAGTGGCATGCTCATGGTCACCCCAGAGTCAACCTGCTGGGCTCCAGTGATCCTTTCACCTCAGCCTTCCAAGTAGTCAGAACTATGGTTGTGTGCTACCATGTCTGGCTAATTTTTTATTTATTATAGAGACAAGGTCTCGCCAGGTTGCTTGGGCTGGTCTCGAACCCTCAGACTCAGTTAATCCACTTGCCTCAGCCTCCCAAAGTGCTGGGATTACAGGCTGAGCCACCAAGCCCAGACCGTAACTTTCTTAAGCATCTCCTGAAGGGCTGGTCTGGAGGTGGGATATTCTCTTAGAGATTGCATGTCTGGAAAGGATTTTAATTCTCCTAAATTAATTAATCTATGCTTGGTGGGGTAGGAAATTCTTGGCTGGAAATGCTTTTCTTTTTTTTTGAGTTGGAGTCTCACTCGGTCGCCCAGACTGGAGTGCAGTGGCTGCTCCCAGCCACCGCAGCCTCGCCCTGCTGGGCTCTGGCGATCCTTCTGCCTCAGCCTTCCGAGTAGCCGGAATTACAGGCATGCGCTACCACGCCCGGCTGATTTTTCGATTTATTGTAGAGATGAGGTCTCGTTGCCCAGACGAGTCTCGAACCCGCGGGCTCAGGCAATCCACTCACCTCAGCCTCCCAAAGGCGCGGGATTACGGGCTGAGCCACCGAGCCTGGCTGGAAATGCTTGTCTTTAGGAATATTAAAGATGAGCCGGGCTCAGTGGCTCAGCCCGTAATCCCGCGCCTTTGGGAGGCTGAGGTGAGTGGATTGCCTGAGCCCGCGGGTTCGAGACCTGCCTGGGCAACGAGACCTCATCTCTACAATAAATCGAAAAATCAGCCGGGCGTGGTAGCGCATGCCTGTAATTCCGGCTACTCGGAAGGCTGAGGCAGAAGGATCGCCAGAGCCCAGCAGGGCGAGGCTGCGGTGGCTGGGAGCAGCCACTGCACTCCAGTCTGGGCGACCGAGTGAGACTCCAACTCAAACAAACAAACAAACAAACAAAAAGAATATTAAAGATGGATCCCTAGTCCCTTCTGGCTTGTAAGGTTTCTGCTGCGAAGTCTGCTGCAATTCTGATGGACCTTCCTGGGTAGATGGTCTGTCCCTTCTCTCTAGCTGCCTTTAGTATTTTTTATTTCATGCTCACCTTGTGAAGATGGATTATTGTGTGTTGTGAGGTTGATCTTCTCACGTAATACCTCACAGGAGTTCTCTGAATCTCTTGTGTCTACATGGACACCTGTCTAGCAAGATAGGGGAAGTTTTCTTGGATGACATATTGGAAGGCTTGTCCCAGGTTGTTCTCAATTTCCCCTTCACTTAGGGATGCCCATTAGCCATAGATTTGGTCTCCTTACATAATCCTATGCTTCTCAAAGGTTTTATTCACTTTTCCTAATTCTTTTCTTTGAGTCAGAGTCTTACTCCGTCACCCAGGCTAGAGTGCAGTGGCATGCTCATGGCCACTGTAGCCTCGACCTGCTGAGATCAGGTGATCCTTTTACCTCATCCTTCTGGTAGCTGGAACTAAAGGCACATGCCACCACGCCCGGCTAATGTTTTTTTTTTTTTTTTTTTTGAGTTGGAGTCTCACTCTGTCACCCAGGCTGGAGTGCAGTGGCATGCTCATGGCCACCCCAGCGTTGACCTGTTGGGCTTCAGTGATCTTTCTGCCTCAGCCTTCCAATTAGCCAGAACTACAGATGCATGCTACCACGCCCAGCTAATTTTTGATGTATCGTTGAGACAAGGTCTCACCAAGTTACCCGAGCTGGTCTAATTTTTTAATTTATTGTAGAGACCAGGTCTTGCCAAGTTGCCCAGGCTGATCTTGAACCCCTGAGCTCAGGCAATCCTCTCACCTCCACCTCCTAAAGTGCTGGGATTACAGGTGTGAGCCACTGTGCTTGGCTATTTTGCTTAATTCTTTTATCCTTATTTTGGTCAGACTGGGTTAATTCGGTAATTTGATCTTCAAGCTCTGTTCAGGTCTTTTGCCCATTTTTTAAATTGAGTTGTTTGTTTTCTTATTGTTGAATTTACAGATTTCTTTGTATGTTTGGATAACAGTTATTTTAAAAATCAGATATGTTTTTTCAAATATTTTCTTCAAATCTGTGGTTTATCTTGTCATTCTTTTGGCAATGTCTTTTGAGAAGCAGAAGTTTTAAATTTTAATGTAGTCCCACTTAATTATTTTTTCATGGATTGTGTCCTTGGTTTTGTATCTAAAAAGCCATCAGCATATCCAAAGTAATTTAGATTTTCCCCAGTGTTATAATCCAGGATTCTTACACTTTTGCATTTAACATTTAACATTTAGGTCTATGATCTGTTTTTTTTTTTTCTTCTTTTTTTGAATTGGAGTCTCACTCTGTTACCCAGGCTGGAGTTCAGTGGCACGTTCATGACCACTGCAGCCTTGACCTGCTGGGCTCAGGTGATCTTTCTGCCTCAGCCTTCCAAGTAACTGGAACCACAGGCATGTGCCACCAGGCCCGGCTGAATTTTTAAAAATTTATTGTAGAGATGAGGTCTTGCCATGTTGCTCAGGCTGGTCTTGAAACCCTGAGCTCAGGGGTTCTCTGCCTCCTAAAGCGCTGGGATTACAGACGTGAGCCACTGTGCCCAACTATGATCCATTTTGAATTAATCTTTGTGAAGGGTGCTAATCTATGTTTAGATTCAGTTTTTTTAATGTGTATGTCCAGTTTTTAAGAACCATCTGTCAAAAAGCCTGTCTCTGCCCAATTGTATTACTTTTGTTCCTTTGTGAAAGATCAGTTGACAACATTTATGTGAGTCTAGGCTCATTATTCTGTTCTATTAATCTATTTGACTATTCTTTTTACCAATGATGTACTGTCTTGATTACTGTAGCTTTATAGTAAGCCTTTAGATCAGGTAATGTTAGTAGTTCAACAATCTTCTTCAATATTGTGTTGGCTCTTCTAGATCTTTTCCCTCTCTTTATACATTTTAGATTCAGTTTGTCAATATCCACAGCATAATTCACTGGGATTTTGATTGAGATTGCGTAAGATCTATAGATCAATTTAGGAGGAACTAACATCTTGACAATATTGAGTCTTCCTATCCACAAACATGAAATCTCTTATTTAATGTTTTGATTTGTTTTATTAATGTTTTATAGCTTATCTCATATAGATCTTGTACATATTTTGCTAGATTTATATCTAAGTATTTCATTTTTGAGAGTGCTAATGTATATGGTATTATGTTTATATTTCAAGTTCTATTGTTTATTGCTGGTCTATGGGAAAGTAATTGACTTGTATATTAATCTTATATCCTACAACCGTGCTGTAATTGTTTACTAGTTCCAGGAGGTTTTTTTTAAAAAAATAGTTTTAAGAGTATTTCTACATAGACAATCATGTCATCTGCAAATAAAGTTTTATTTATTTCTTTTCAATCCATATACCTTTTATTTCCTTTGCTTGTCTTTTTGCATTAGCTAGAACTTCCAGTCTAACTCTGAGAAGGAGTGGTGAGAGAGGATATCTTTGTTTTGTTCCTTAACTTAGGAGAAATACTTCTCACTATAAAGTATGATATTAACTGTAGGGTTTTTGTAGATTTTTTAAAAATCAAGTTAAAAAAATCAAGTTGAGGAAGTTTTCCTCTACTTCTAGTCAGCTGAGAGTTTTTATTTTGAATGGGTGTTGGGTTTTGTTTCTTACTTTCTCAGCATTTATTGATATAATCATGCGGTTTTTCTTTTTTTGACTCGTAGATGTAATGGATTACATTCATTGGTTTTCAAATGTTGAGCCATCCTTGCAAACTTGGTATATCCCACTTGGTTGTAGAATATAGTTTTAAAGCCGGGCTCGGTGGCTCAGCCTGTAATCCCGTGCCTTTGGGAGGCTGAAGTGAGTGGATTGCCTGAGTCCACGGGTTCGAGACCCGCCTGGGTAGCGAAACCTCATTTCTACAATAAAATTTTAAAAAATCAGCTGGGCGTGGTAGTGCATGCCTGTAATTCCGGCTACTTGGCGGCAGGCTGAGGCGGAAGGATCGCTGGAGCCCAGCAGGTTGAGGCTGCGGTGGCCGGGAGCGGCCACTGTACTCCAGTCTGGGCGACAGAGTGAGACTACAACTCAAAAAAAAAAAAAAGAATATAGTTTAAAAAAAAATTTTATGTTGGATTTGATTTGCTAATACTTTGTTGAGAATTTTTGCATTTATGTTTATGAGAGATATTGGTCTGTAGTTTTTTTTTTTAATTGTCTTTGTCTGATTTTGGTATTAAGTCTCATAGAATGAGTTAGGAATATACTACCCCTGCTTCTATCTTCTGCAAGAGATTATAGAGAATTAGTATAATTTCTTTTTTAAATGTTTGGTAGAATTCACAAGTGAACTCATTTGGCCCTAGTGCTTTCTGTTTCAGTAAGTTATTAATTATTGATTCAATTTTTTTAATAGATTCAGAAATTGTCTATTTCTTTTTTTTGTTTTGTTTTTGAATTGCAGTCTCACTCTGTCGCCCAGACTGGAGTGCTGTGGCACGCTCCCGGCCACCGCAGCCTCGACCTGCTGGGCTCCGGCGATCCTTCTGCCTCGGCCTTCTGAGATTACAGGCGTGCGCTACCATGTCAGGCTAATTTTTTGATTTTATTGTAGAGATGAAGTCTCACCAAGTTGCCCAGGCAGGTCTCGAACCCGCGGGCTCAAGCAATCCACTCACCTCAGCCTCCCAAAGGCGTGGGATTACAGGCTGAGCCACTGAGCCTGGCCAAAAATTGTCTATTTCTATTAGCATTGTATTTTTCTTCTTGTGTGAGTTTTGGCAGATTTTATCTTTCAAGGAATTTGTCCATTTCATCTATGTTATCAAGTATTTTCATAATATTTTAAAATTATCTTTTAGGCCATTGCCAGACCATCACTGCCATTGCCTTGCTAAGCTATGGTGTGGCCATGTGCTCTTTAAGTTATGGCCAGGCCATGTTTTCTTAAGCTTTGGCCCCCTTCCCTAACTAGGGGAGGTGAATCTCCTATTTCTTTCTCTCTCTCTCTAATTTACTTTCTAAATAAACTATATTTTCCAATCTTAAAAAAATTATCATTTTAATGTGCATGGAATCTGTAGTCATGGTCTCTCTTTCATTTTTGTTATTAGTAATTTGTGTCTTTTTTCCCCTTGTTTTTCTGGCAAGAAGCTTATCAATTTTATTGTTCTTTCCAAAGAACTAGCCTTTTAATATTATTATTATTTTCTTTACTAGCTTCCTGTTAACCATTTTATTTATTTCTGGTCTCATTTTTATTATTTATTTTATTCTGCTTACTTTGAATTTAATTTGCTCTTCTTTTCATAGTTTCCTAAGGTGGAAGATTAGATTATTGCTATTAGATCTTTTTAAATTTTCTAATATATGCCTTCACTGCTACAAATTTTCCTCTAAGCACACTATTTCACTGCATCTCCCAAATTTGGATAGTTATATTTTCATTTTAATTTAGTTCAAAACATCTATAAATTTCTATTGAGTTTTTTTCTTTGGCCTATGATTTACTTAAAAGTGTGTTGTTTAATCTTCAAGTATTTTGAATTTTCAGGATATCATTCCATTATTGATGTTTAGTTTAATTTCATTGTGTTTTGAAAGCATACATTGTATGATTTCTTTTCCTTTTTTTATTTTTTGTGTGTGTTGGAGTCTCACTCTGTTGTACAGGCTGGAGTGCAGTGGCACGCTCATGGTAACCCCAGCGTCGACCTGCTGGGCTCTGACGATCCTTCCACCTCAGCCTTCCAAGTAGCCGGAACTACAGGAGTGCAGTACCATGCCCAGCTAATTTTTGATTTTGGGGTCTCGTCAAGTTGCCTGGGCTGGTCTTGAACCTGCGGACTCAGGCAATCCACTGGCCTCGGCCTCTCAAAGTCCTGGGATTTGCCTAGGCTCTTGGGTTCGAGAGCAACCCAGGCAATTTGGTGAGACCTCATTTCTACAATAAATCAAAAAATTAGCTGGGCATGGTGGTGCATACCTGTAGTTCCAGTTATTTGGAAGGTTGAGGTGGAAGCATTGCCTGAACCTAGCAGGCTGAGGCTGCGGTGGCTGTGAGCGTGTCACAGTACTCCAGCCTGGGCAACAGAGTGACACTATAACTAAAAAAAAAAAAAAAAATTAAATGTGTGTTTTATGGCCCGGAATATGGTGTATATTGGTATGTGTTCCATTTGAGCTTGAGAAGAATGTGCATTCTGCTGTTGTTGTTGGATGAAGCAGTTTATAAATGTCAATTATATCCAATTGTTTGATGGTGCGGTTGAGTTCAGCTATAACCTTAATGATTATCTGCTTGCTGGATCTGTTTATTTTTGATGAAGGGGTGCTACAGTCTCCAACTATAATAGTAGATTTACCTATTTTTTCCTGTAGTTCTATCAGTTTTTGCCTCATGTACTTTAATGCTTTGATATTAGGCAAATGCACATTAAAGATTGCAATTATTGAAGAATGGACCCCTTCGTCATCATGTAATGCCCCTTTTTATTACTGAAATTTTCCCTTGATCTGCAGTCTTCTCTGTCTGAAATTAAGAGAAATTTTCTTTTACTTTTGTGTGTGTGTGTGCACGTGTGTGTATGAAATGTTTCATTTATTCTATCGTAACGAGACTGACATTTGGAAGTTAACCATAAACATAATTCACATATCACAAAATTCACCCTTTAAATACAATTCAGTATTTTTGAATATTCACAAAGTTACGCACCATCACCACAATCTAATTCTAGAACATTAACCCAAGAGGAAATCCCATACCCATTAGTAGTTAATAATCATTCTCATCTCCCCCAGCTTCTGAAAAACTCTAGTCTACTTTCTTTCTTTCTTTTTAGAAAGCAGGATTTATTGAGAAGACAGAAAAGCTTCCACAGTGGGAGGAGACCCGAGGGGGATGCCTACTAGTCTACTTTTTTTTTTGAGTTGGAGTCTCATTCTGTCGCCCAGACTGGAGTGCAGTGGCCGCTCCCGGCCACGCAGCCTCGCCTGCTGGGCTCCGGCGATCCTTCCGCCTCAGCCTTCTGAGTAGCTGGAATTACAGGCATGCGCTACCACGCGTGGCTGATTTTTTGATTTATTGTAGAGATGAGGTCTTGCTGCCCAGGCGGGTCTCGAACCCGCGGGCTCAGGCAATCCACTTACCTCAGCCTCCCAAAGGCGTGGGATTACAGGCTGAGCCACCGAGCCCGGCTCTAGTCTACTTTCTAAGATAGTTTTTCAATATTTTTTATTAGTGTTAACTTAGTATATCTTTCTACATTTCTTCACTTTTAATCTATGAGTGCTTTCATATTTATTGCAGGCTAGTTGTAGAAAAACTATAATTGTATCTTGATTTTTGATCCATTCTTGCAATCTCTGTTATTTAATTTGTTTATTTTGATCCTTGACATTTAAGTGATTACTGATATAACTGGATAAACATCTACCATACTTATTTCTGTTCTTTATTTGTTGCTCTTGTTCTTTGCTCTTATTTTTGTCTTCTACTCTTTTACTGTCACTTGTGAGTTTTTTTTTTTTTTTTTGAGTTGGTGTCTCACTCCGTCTCCCAGGCTGTAGTGCAGTGGCATACTCATGGCCACCCCAGTGTTGACCTGCTTGGCTCAGGTGATCCTTCCACCTCAGCCTTCCAAGTAGCCAGAACTACAGGTGCATGCTACCATGCCCAGCTGATTTTTTAATTTATTGTAGAGATGAGGTCTTGCCAAGTTGCCCAGGCTTGTCTCAAACCTGTGGGCTCAGACACTCCTCTCACCTCGGCCTCCCAAAGTGCTGGGATTACAGCTTGAGTCACTGCGCCTGGTCGGTTAGTGGTTTTAATTGAGTATTTTATATGATTGCATTTTCTTTCTTCTCTAAGCATATCAATTACATATTTTAAAAACTTTTTAAGTGGTTTCCCTAGAGTTTGAAATATACTTTTACAATTCAAGTCACTTCTTCTTTTTTTTTTTTTTTTTTTTTGAGTTGGAGTCTTACTCTGTCGCCCAGACTGGAGTGCAGTGGCCGCTCCCGGCCACCGCAGCCTCGACCTGCTGGGCCCCGGGCGATCCTTCCGCCTCGCCTTCCGAGTAGCCGGAATTATAGGCATGCGCTACCACGCCCGGCTGATTTTTTTGATTTATTATAGAGATGAGGTCTCGCTGCCCAGGCGGGTCACTTTCAAATAACACTTCACTTAAAAAAATTTATAGATATTTTCAAATATCTTATAATACATTATTCTTAATTCTGTCTTCTTGTTCCTTGTATCATTACTGTCTTTCACTCCACTTACAGATAAACATGCATGTCTCTCTCTATATATGTTCATATGTAATCTAACACGATATTATTTTGAGAAAACTGTTATATGTTAGATCAATTAAGAATAAGTAAATAATACTTTTTGTTTATTTTAGTTTTTTCTCTAATGCTTTTCTTTATGTAGACCCACGTTTCTGATCTATATCAATTTTCTCCACCCTGAAGAACTTCTTTTAATATTTTTTCAAAGCAGGTAACTATATACACATTTTTTCAATTTTTTTCTTGTCTGAGAAAGTTAGTATTTCTCCTGCATTTTTGAAGGAAAATCTTGCAGGACACACAATTCTAGGTTGGTGCTTTTTTTTCTTCTTTCTCTCAACAGTTTAAATATCTCACGCCACTTTCTTCTTGTTTGCATGATTCCTTAGGAAATCAGATGTCATTCTTATCTTTGGTCCTCTTTAGGTAAGATGATTTCCCCTCTGTCTTCTTTCAATTTTTTTAAATATTCTGATAACAGATGCAGAATTTTTTTGACATTTAAACTGTCTGGTGTTCTCTGAACTTCCTGGGTCTGTGGTTTGATGTCTGATACTAATTTGGGGGAAAATCTTAGTCACTCTTGCTTCAAATACTTTTGTTCCTTTCCCTTATTTTGCAAAGGGTCTTCAAAGAAAATCATGGAAAATGTGTATTATAAAAAAAACTGTGGGGGCAACCCCTTTGGGTCCCCTCCCACCATGGGATCTTCTCTGTCCTCTCAGTAAATACTGCTTTCTCACTTAAAAATAAACTGAATATATTTTACATTTTTTGCACCAAACTAAAGTCATATAATAGAAAGAACTAATAAGGATAAGATATAAGTTTGAAAAGAACCTCTATTAGAGCAACATGAACTCTGTTAAAAGTGGAACAAGAATGAGCACCAAATTTATAGTGAAGCTTGGGTAGAAGAGTGGTGAAATCATTAATGCTTTATGAGACGCTAATGGAGACAGTGCTCCAAAGAAATCTGCAATTTATAATGGATAACTCATTATAAGACAGGAAGAGACAATTTTTTTTTTTGAATTGGAGTCTCACTCTGTCGCCCAGGCTGGAGTGCAGTGGCCGCTTCCGGCCACCGCAGCCTTGACCTGCTGGGCTCTGGCGATCCTTCTGCCTCAGCCTTCCAAGTAGCCGGAATTACAGGCATGTGCTACCACATCCGGCTGATTTTTTTATTTATTGTAGAGATGAGGTCTCGCTGCCCAGGCGGGTCTCGAACCCGTGGGCTCAGGCAATCCACTTACCTCAGCCTCCCAAAGGCGCGGGATTACAGGCTGAGCCACCGAGCCCGGCTAGGAAGAGACAATTTTGAAGATGAAGCCCACAATAGCAGATCATCCACATCAACTTGAGAGGAAAAAAATTAATCTGGTCTGTGCTCTAATTGAAGAGGACCAATGATTAACAGTGGAAATAATAGCCAACCCCATAGATATCTCCATTGGTTCAGTTTACACAATTTTGACTGAAAAATTAAAATTGAGTAAATTTTTCATTCAATGGGTACCAAAACCATTGTACCAGATCGACTGCAGAGATGAGCAAAGGTTTCAATGGCAATTTTAAACAAGCGGCATCACAATTCTGAAGAATTTATTTGAAGCATTGTAACAGGAGATGAAACATGACTTTACCAGTGTGATCCTGAGGGCAAAGCACAATCAAAGCAATGGCTACTAAGAGGTGATAGTGGTCCAGTCAAAGCAAAAGTAGACCAATCAAGAACAAAAGTCATGGCAACAGTTTTGTTTGCTTGTATGTTTGTTTTTTGATGCCCAAGATGTTTTGCTTGTTGACATTTTGGAGGGCCAAAAGATGATAACATCTGCCTATTTTGAGAGTGTTTTGAAAAAGTTAGCCAAAGCTTTAGCAGAAAAACATACCTTGGAAAGATCCACTAGAGAGTCCTTGGCAATGCTCCTGCTCATTTCTCTCATCAAACAAGGGAAATTCTGTGAGTTCAAGGGGAAATTATTAGGCATTCACCTTACAGTCTTGATTTGGCACCTTCTGACTTTTTTGTGTTTCCTAATCTTGAAAAATCTTTAAAGGGCACCTATTTTTCTTCAGTTAACAATGCATAAAAGGATACATTTACATGGCTAAATTTCTAGAACCCTCAGTTTTTTAGGAATGGATTAAATGGTCGATATCATTGCTTACCAAACTGTCTTGATTTGACAGAGCTTATGTTGAGATATAAAGGTTTTTTTAAAAATTTTTATCTTTTAATTCCGTTTTCCACAAACTGAAGTTACCTTGTATTCTCATCATTCATATATGATACCATTTGTAGTTAGTTGTCTCACAATTCTTGAATATTGTTTCTTTTTTTTTTTTCAGTCTTTTTTCTCTTTGCTTTTCAGTTTTGGAAGTGTCTGGTGACATGTTTTCAAGCTCAGATATTCCTTTCTTAGCTGTGTCCAGTAATTTCTGATACAGTGTTTTGACCTCTGCCATTTCTTCTTTATTATTCTTTCTTATAATTCCCATCTCTCTGCTTCTCTGTTTATATTACTCAGTTGTTCATGTATGTTGTCTACTTTTTAAATTAGAGTCCTTAGCATATTAATCACAGTTGCTTTATTTATTTATTTATTTATATGAGAACAGTATTTTATTGAAGACATAAACAGAAAAAGAAATTTAAAAATGCCCAATAACTCTCATTACTGTAGATGCAAACATTCTTAATAAAATATTATCAAATGGCAGCTTTTCTGTCTGCTCAATAAGTCCTACTTTCAAAAAATAAAAAATAAATTCACCAACTGATAATTTCAACATCCTTGCCATATATGAGTCTGGTTCTGATGCTTGCTCTGTCTTTCAAACTGTATTTTTTTGTTTTTTAGTATGCCTTTTAATTTTTTGTTGAAAGTCAGTCGTGATGACTGGGTGAAAGGAACTCTATTAAATAGGCCTTTAGTAATGTGGTGGTAAGGTTTGAGGGGATGGGAAGCATTCCATAGTCCTATGATTAGGTGTCTTTTTTTTTTTAAGTTGGAGTCTCACTCCGTTGCCCAGGCTGGCTGAGCTCAGGTAAATCCTTCTGCCTCAGTCTTCCAAGAAGCCAGAACTACAGATGCGTGCTACCACACCCAGCTAATTTTTGTATTTATTGTAAAGACAAGGTCTCATTAAGTTGCCCAGGCTAGTCTCAAACTCCTGGGCTCACCTCTTACCTTGACCTCCCAAAATGCTGGGATTACTGGCTTGAGCCACCGCGCCCGACCAGGTGTCATTTTTAAAGTGATGATGTGCCCCTGAACTGTAAACTTCACAAATGCCCCTCAGTGTCTTCCTTCCTATTACCTTCAGTAGGACAGAAAGGCTGGAGGGTACTGGAGTTTGAAATGCTATTTTATCTCCCCGATATGGAACACCAGAGTAGGCTGGAGTTGGCTCTGTTAAAACTCCAATAGATTAGGTCTGGTAAAATAGATTATCTTGAGGGCAGGCCGTGTTAAGAAGAACAAAATGTTCTGGCATATTTCTTTCTTTTTTTTTTTTTTTCGAGTTGGAGTCTCACTCTGTCTCCCAGACTGGAGTGCAGTGGCCGCTCCCGGCCACCGCAGCCTCGACCTGCCGGGCTCCGGCGATCCTTCCGCCTCAGCCTTCCAAGTAGCCAGAATTACAGGCATGCGCTATCATGCCTGGCTGATTTTTTTTGATTTATTGTGGAGATGAAGTCTTGCCAAGTTGCCCAGGCGGATCTCGAACCCGCGGGCTCAGGCAATCCTCTCACCTCAGCCTCCCAAAGTGCTGGGATTACAGACTGAGCCACCGAGCCCGGCTTGGCATATTTCAAAATGGTTACTCTTCTCTCCCACTACTGGAAGCCCATGGGGATTTTTCTCTGGTTTTTACCGGGAAGACCTGGTAGAACTCCAGGAGGTAAAACTCACAAAGGAGATTTTAAGCTTGCAGACTTGTCCACACTGAGCCTCCTGCAATTCATCAATTACTGTTTAGGTTTTCCTACCTTGTACTGGTTACTATGGAGGTTTCTGTTCAGGGAAGTTGTGATCCTCTGGATCTGCCTGTCACTCTCCAATTCTGGGGGCAAAATTTGTCTGGAGATGTTACTTCCCTGACAGATCTAAGAAGAGTGAGTGATTTTTCAGTTTGCTCAGTTTTTTACTCATTGTTAGGATGGAGTGGCAACTTCCAAGCTCCTTCCATACTGAACAGAAAACGAGAAATGTCTGTTGTATTTTGAATACCACCTTTCAATGTGGTTATCTGTGCAACTCTTAGACAAATTTTTTTTAAGGTTATCTGATCTGTGTTAAAGAGTGAATTGTTTACTGAAATATTGGAAGGCTAGAGAGGTAAATTCTTAATTGTGTACTAACTATACAGTTCGTTGAGTAGATATTACTATCCAAAGGCAAAGGGTAAATTTTTTGTGAAAAAGGAATTACAACCTCAAGGGGTGGAGCAACAATGGTTTGCTTTCAAATAAAGAGACGACACCCCAAGCCACTCTTTTTTATGTTTACATTGCTCAATTTCTGCATCATCATCTCCTCTTCTTGTATTATTAAAACATGACACTTTGGGAGGCCAAGGTGAGAGGATTGCCTGAGCCCACAGGTTCGAGACCAGCCTAGGCAACTTGGCGAGACTTCATTTCTATAATAAATAAAAAATTTCCGGGTGTGGTAGTACATGCCTGTAGTTCCAGCTACTTGGAAGGCTGAGGTGGAAGGATTGCCTGATCAGCTGGTTGAGGCTACGATGGCCGTTAGCGTGCCACTACATTTCACCCTGGGAGTCAGATTGAGACACTGACTCAAAAAAAAAAAAAAAGATGACACTGTTGGCAAAGTCTTCCACGTGTGAAAAAGTGACTGGAGAGTCTCATGAGTGATGTAGTTATCTCTACCATGGTGTGTATAAGAAGATCTAGTGACTATTTCTGTGTTTTTTTAATGGTTTACAGCTCTAAAGTTTTATTCCATGTTGCAGACTGTCTCCCCCAAACTTCCTTCTCATTCTTCCCCAACATGAATCTTCTGCTCCTGTCAGGCCAGTTTCTGGACTCTTCCCAATGTGTCCTGTTCATTTCTAGTTGCTGCCCTTGCCCATTCTTCCAAAGAAGCACTCTGTCATTCTGACGGCCATCCAGCTCAAAACCAGACTTCTCTATGAAACCTTCCAGTATTCTGGCCTTTTGGGACTTATTCTGACACTTCTAGTGTGCGCCACAGCATTTAGCTTATTTCTTTTTGTTTGTTTTTTGAGTCAGAGTCACTCTGTCACCTAGGCTGGAATGGAGTGGCACGCTGACAGTCACTGCAGCCTTGACCCGCTGGGCTCAGGCAATCCTTCCATCTCAGCCTTCCAAGTAGCTGGAACTGCAGACCTGTGCCACCATGCCCAGCTAATTTTCTGATTTTATTGTAGAGACGAGGCCTCACCAAGTTGCCCAGGCTGGTTTCAAACCCCTGGGCTCAGGCAATTCTCTCACCTCGGTCTCCCAAAGTGCTGGGATTATAGGCATGAGCCACTGCACCCAGCTTAGCCTATTTGTTTTGTTACATAGCTTCCTCTGATTTATGTATTCACGTCTTGTTTCCTCAGTAAAAGATAATATCTTATGTCTCTTTCATATGCTCCACAGCTCTCAGTATAGTGGAAGGCACATAGCAGCTTCTGCTTGTTGATGACTTGCTTGATTGTTGTCTGACACATTGAAATGTTTACTGCTATGTATGGCTGAAATTCTCTAGATATGGGAAAATCTCAAAGCTTTGCTTTACTTTGACTTTATAGCATTTTCTTGAGGGGAGGCAACCTGTTTATGATTACCCAACTTGTGCTTGCTATATGGAAACTGTTGGAATGTGCATCATCAAATCTAGTATAATTCCATTTAGTTTCATTTGAAGAATTCTCTTTTGGTCATCCTGGTTTGTTATTTGATTTTTTAAAATTATTTTTTATTTTTCTAATTTTGATTTGGAATCTCACTCTGTCACCCAGACTGGAGTGCAGTGGCCGCTCCCGGTCACTGCAGCCTCGACCTGCTGGGCTCCGGCGTTACTTCCACCTCAGCCTTCCAAGTAGCCGGAACTACAAGCGCGCGCTACCATGCTCAGCTAATTTTTTTGATGTGTTGTAGAGATGAGGTCTTGCCAAGTTGCCCAGGCGGGTCTCAAACCCGTGGGCTCAGGCAATCCACTCACCTCAGCCTCTCAAGCGCGGGATTACAGGCTGAGCCACCGAGCCTGGCTGTTATTTGTTTTTAAAGATTTAAATGGTGATATAGTTATTTAAAAAAGAATTTCTGAGCCCTAACTCTGATGACCTTTGGATTGATGTTGCTTGAATGCTATTTTTGCTTACTTAAATCTCCTGAGACATTGATTTTATAATTTGAATTTCTGCTTTGTCTAGATGCTAGGATTTGGTAATAGTGTTCAGTTGCCTATCTCCAAGACTATCTTAGAATGTTATATTAAATGTTCATGATACAGATTAATTATAACCCCAGTCATATTCATATTTATATTCTTGATCCTTTGTACAGCATCGTGTGAATATTTTCTATGGCATACACTCAGTCTATGAGAGTGTTTGGATCTTGTACAAAATACATGTTAATTGAGAAGTTGACTGGAAGCTTAGTTCAAAGATCAATTTCCAAGTTTCTTGTTGGATTATTAACCCTGTCTGCCAAAGATATAAATGAACCTACTACACAACCTTTTTTTAATCTCTTCAGTGGTGAGGGGAATGGTCATGTTACTAACATCTACATCATAACTGACTATTATTATGGAACAGTAAGTGAATTTTATGTGAACCTTGAAATTCTCAGGCAACAAGACATGTGGCTAGAGTCCAAGGAATTTATGTTTCTAAATATTTTATCTGTTGCTAATATAGTTTAGAAATCTTGATGTTCACTAAATTTTTCCCTATTTTAGCCACATGCAGAGAGCATGAATGTCTGCTTTTCCACATTGACTAAACAGTTCAAAGAAAATGAGATAAGCAGCAAGATAATGATTGTAGTTATCCAAGAGTTACAAAAGGCTGTATTTTCAGCAAAGTAACCATCTGAAGAGGCCTATTTTCGTAGAAAGAAACCCTGATCATTGAAAGAAGCAAGAGGCTCCCTGCAGGAAGTGTTTATAAACTGATATTAAGAGGTTACCAATGGGGATAGAATAAAAATAAGCTAGCTGTCTCTTCTGAAGGAGGAGTGTCCTTGATGACTTAGGAGACAGAGGAAGACTAACTCCAGTAAACTTACAGAGAATGAGAGCTATAGCCACTACAACATTGTTAAACAAGATAGCTCAAAAAGACTCTCAATGGAAATTATAACAGTGTCTCTTTAGACCTTGAGAGGAAAATGATGCCTCAGGCATGGAGTAGTATTATTCTAAGACAGAAATAGGATTAAGAAGTCTCAGCTCTTTTCTAATTTGTTTTTGTTTTTATTTTTATTTTAGATTCAGGGTATATACATGCATGTTTGTTACATGGACATATTATGTGGTGGTGGGCACTGGATCTCTGGTGGCCCATTCCCCAGATAGTGAACATTGTGCCCCGTAGTAGGTAGTTTCTGAACCCTAACTCCCTTTCCCTCCTTCCCCCTTATTGGTGTATCCAGTGTCTATTTTCATCTTTGTGACCGTTTAGTTCCCACATATGAGTGAAAACATGCAGTGTTTGGTTTTCTGTTTCTGAGTCAGTTCACTTAGGATAATGATCTCCAGTTCCATCCATGTTGCTGCAAAGGACTTGATTTTATTTTTTTATGGCTGTGTAGTATTCCATGGTGTATACATACCACATTTTCATTATCCACTGATTGGCTGATGGACATTTAGGTTGATTCCACATCGTTGCAATTGTGAATTGTGCTGAGAAGAACATGGGGGTGCAGGTGTCTTTGTTATATAATGACCTCAGTTCCGTTGGGTAGATACCTAGTAGTGGGATTGCTGGATCAAATGGTACTTTTAGTTCTTTGAGTAATCTCCATAACTCTTTCCATAGAGGATGTACTAATTTACACTTCCATCTACCGTGTATAAGTGTTTCCTTTTCTCCGCATCCACACCAGAATCTATTGTTTTTTTATTTATTAATAATGGCCTCAGTTCTTATTAGAGTTGATTCTTAGAAAACAAAAATTATATACGCCAACTATCTCAGATTTTTCCAGCTGCTGAAATGACATCACATGAACGCTAGTATTGAAATTTCATCAGCAGCAAGTCCTCACCTGCTCACAGAGGAATTTAACCCCCTTCCAAAGACACTCCAGCTATTTCTGGCTGTCCTCAGAAGAGTGGTTTGCCACTTGTGTTTGTAACAAATTCACTCACATTCTTATACTCTAGTTTACTAGTGAAGACACCTTATCACTGCCTCTGCTGTGGATACTCTTTGTGTAAACAGCATTGTTTATGTCAAGGGTATTGGCTCCCAACTTTCTTAAAGTTTCTAGTCTTTGAGGTACTGGGATCTGGGCCCCTCAGCCAACACTTATAATTTTGTTACTTTGGCTCTAAATAGCATTTTTTGAGCCCAGAATCACACAAGTCCTTCATGAAAATGGTTTCCTCAGCTTTTGGCTGTATACCCTTCTCCCTACTGGGCCTCAAATCCAAAGGGCAATCCAAAGAGCTAGCCACAGAAACAACATACTACCTTACCTTCTATTCGTTCCAGCTTTCTTTCTCTTCTTCTATGTGCCCCAGCAAAACAAAACAACAAAAACAAAAAACAAAAAACCAACTCATCACTCTTCTTTCAGCCTAAACCCCAAAGTCCTTTTTTTTTTTTTGAGTCGGAGTCTCATTCTGTCACCCAGGCTGTAGTGCAGTGGCATGCTCATAGTCACTGCAGCCTTGACCTGCTGAATTCAGGTAATCCTTCCACCTCAACCTTCCAAGTAGCTGGAACCACATGCGTGCACCACCATGCCCGGCTATTTATTTATTTATTGTAGAGACAAAGTCTTGCCATGTTGCTCAGGCTGATCTCGAACCCCTGAGCTCAGGCAATCCTCATGCCTCTGCCTCTCAAAGTGCTGGGATTACAGGTGTGAGCCACTACACCTGGGTAACTCCAATGTCTTTATGTATATAGCTTTATCTAAATGGGTTAAGCAAGGAATGGGGGAAGTGTCAGCTTTAGTCCAGCCAAGATACCCTGTTACACATTTAATAAAGCATAGGCTATGTCTCTCTCTCTCTCTCTCTCTCTCTCTCTCTCTCTCTCTCTCTCTCTCTCTTTCCTTCTCTTTCTTGAGTTAGGGTCTCACTCTGTCTCCCAGACTGGAGTGCAGTGACATAACCACAATTGTCAGTAAACATGGGCTATGTTTCTGTTAGAGCTGGTTGGGAATTAGAAGAACAAAGCAGAGAAAAGAAACAGTGGTGCAAAAGAAACCAGCACTTCAGAAAGAAGATTAAACCTTGAAAGAATCAATGATTCGACTTGTCTTTCTTTCTTACTGCTGTCTTTCCTTTTTTTAGGTCTAATTTCAATATTGGGTCAAACTTTTTGGTTTCTTTATATGTAGACCTAGAAAAGGACAGAAATTAGTATTCCTGACTGAAATTCTAGTTAAGATTTTTAAAAAATAATAAAAGGCTTTAAAAAGTGATTGACAAAGTTGGGTTTGGCAGATCACTTTGCCCTAAAATAATCCATTTCATGTCTGCATTTGAAACCTCTGTTCTATAAATCAGGAGAATATCTTCTCAAGGAAAAGCAGCCTTAATATTAAGACAGTATAACTCTCAAACTACAGATATTGCAACAGCAATGAAGTCCAAGTAGCCCTTTTTGATGTCATCTCAGTATGCAGATTTTCAAACTGAAAAAAAAAAGTTGAACTATTCATGTCTTGAAGTAGAAGAATTTACAGACGATTTGTTAGATAGTATTACTTATGAGGGAAATGATGTTGAACTTCAATTGGTATGTTATGAATAGACGAAAGTGTAGAGGAGGAAAGTTCTAGAAGCTGTGAGTGAGGACACAGGAGATCTTAAAGTCATAATTCTTTTCTGATTTAAGCAACAGAGATGGAATTTTTCTTTAAAAAAATTTAAAAACGAAGGAACAGAAAAAGAATTCTTTTTTAAAACTTGTTTTTATTTATTTTAAAGATGTGGGATACAATTAAGGATTAGGTAGATAAGAGGTCATCATTCAGGTTAAGTTTGGGCCTCTCTTAGAAAAATAATTCTTAAACATTAAGAGTTTCTGACAGGCCCGGTGCAGTGGCTCATGCTTGTAATCCCAGCACTTTGGAAGGCAGAGGTGAGAGAATTGCCTGAATCAAGGGGTTCGAGACTAGCCTGGGCAACTTGGCGAGCCATCTCTGCAATAAATAAAAAATTAGCCAGGCGTGGTGGTGCGCTCCTGTGGTTCCAGCTACTTGGAAGACTGAGGAAGAAGGATAACCTGAGCCCAGCAAGTCAAGACTGCGGTGGCCACGAGCAGCATGCCACTACACTCTGGCCTGGTGGACAGAGTGAGACTCCGACTAAAAACAAAAGCAAAAAAAAAAAAAAAGAGTTTTGACAATGTAGAGAAGAATCTGGAGTTAGTAAAGACACTGTAGTAATAATGAGAGAGCAAATGGCTAGATTGGCTTAGAATATTCATTCTCAACTGAGGGAGATTTTGCCCTCTAGGGGAAGTTTGGCAATATCTGAAGTCATTTTTTAAATAAACTTTAAAAAAAATTTAGAATAGTTTTAGAGTTACAAAAAAGTTACAAACATAGTACAGAGACTTCTGTATACTTCTGCTCAGTTTCCTCTATTGTTACCATCTTACATTAGCATGATATATCGTTATAATAAGGAACATATATTGACACATTATTAACTAAAGTTTATACTTTAGTTAGTACCCAATGATCTTTTTTCCATTTCAGAATTCCATCCAAGAAACCACATTGTATTTAGCTTTCATATCTTCTTAGATTTCTCTTGACTGTAATAGTTTCTCAGACTTCCTTTGACAGTTTTGAGAAGTACTGATTAGGTGTTTCGTAGAATGCCCCTCAAGTTGGGGTTTGTCTAATGTTGTTCTCATGATTAGACAGTGGTTATAGGATTTGAGGTGAGATATCATAGAGGTGAAGTGCCATTCTCATCATACCATATCTGACATGACATCACTGATGATGTTAAACTTGACCTCCTGTCCAAGATCGTGTTTGTGAGATTTCTCTATTGTAAAGTTATTTTCCACCCTTTCCATACTCTACTATGTGCAGCCTTCACTTAAAACTTGAAGAGTTATGCTCTCCCTCCTTTAGGGGAGTCCATCTACATAAATTACTTAGAATTCTTCTGTGTGGAAGATTCATCTCTTCCCCATATTTACTTATTTATCCATCCTTTCTTTACACCAGTATGGTCTCCTAGATATTTGTTATAGACAATTTTTATTTTTGCAAGAGTGCTGGAGAGGGCATGTCTGGCATCTAGTGGGCAGAGACCAGGGTTGCTAGTCAATATCTTGTAATACACAGGACAGATCCCCACAACAAGGAATCATCTGGCCCCAAATGTCAATAGTACCAAGTTTGAGAAATCCTGCTCTAGAATCTCTGATGTTTTATTCTGTTAGGAGATGCTAAATATGAAAATGCAGCTCTAAGTTTGTAGTTGAAGTCAGTGAATAAAAGTTGTGTTTCCAGAAACATTTGTTGGAATATATGAAGTGAATAATTATTTGGGGGTTCTGTAGACATCTGATAGGAGCTGTAGTTCCTTTAAGTCTCTCCACAAACAAAATTATCTAGAAAGTTGAGGCAGCTATCCAGACTATTCAAATTCAGTGGTATCCTCCACCTACCACCCCGTTATTGAAGAAAAATTTTGGTGCAATGTGTACAGATTGGCAGTCTGCATTGGAAGAATTTACTGAATATTTACTTAACACCAGTGTATGTGTTCCAGAGGCAGGGAAATCAAGAGAGGCTTTGGAATGAATCTCGAAGTGGGACAGGTGAAATTAAAAAGAAAACGCCATTTCCTTCAAAGTCTACCTCCAATACATGGTACCTTTTCATTTCCTTGCCTTGCACTAAAACAGTTGGTATTGAACCAAGGTTGATTTTACCCCTAGAAAACATTTGGCAATATCTGGACATGTTTTTTGGTGGTCACATTCTGGGGTGAGGGGTGCTACTAGTATCTAGCATGCAGAGACAGAGATCAAGGATGCTGTTAAACATGATACAATGTGCAGGGCAGCGTATCCCAAAATTATCCAGTCCCAAATATCAATAGTGCCGAGGTTGAGGAACCCTGGACTAGAGAGAAGGAAATCAATCATTTAGGTTGGTCAAATTAATTTCGCACAACCAGAGGGAGGTATCTGTCTTGGTATATTGGTATATCCCTTTTAAAATATTGTGCATGTGTTTGGGTGTAGGGGGGTGTGTTTCCCCAATCCCTTTTAGCTATTGCTTTGGCCAGATTACTCTTGGTGTTGAAAACTTTTCAGAGCAAGATGCACTTGAATAAAATCAGACTTCTTATTCTGGACTATTAATACCCTGAAAAACTGCCTCCACTCACGTCTCTAACTTCTTACCATGCCCCCTCTGCCCTTGGTTCTCTATGATTCATCCAGCTATACAAGGACCAAGCCCAGACTGGCTTTATAACCTTTGCACTTAATGATTCTTCTGCCTCAGCCACTCTTCCTGATCTGGACCTGGTGGAGTCACTTTCATCATTCGCATCTCAGTACAAATGTTACCTCCTCAGCAAGGCCTTTCCAAATCACCCCGTCTAAAGTACACCTAGACACAAAACATACTTTTGATCTCATAGTCATGTTTTATGATGTCTGACACTTAAAACTTTTGGAAGTTATGTCATTTGTTTGTCTTTTTTTTTTTTTTTTTTTGAGTTGGAGTCTCACTCTGTTGCCCAGACTGGAGTGCAGTGGCCGCTCCCGGCCACCACACCCTTGACCTGCTGGGCTCCGGCGATCCTTCCACCTCAGCCTTCCAAGTAGCCGGAATTACAGGCATGCACTACCACGCCCAGCTGATTTTTTGATTTATTGTAGAGATGAGGTCTCGCCTGCCCAGGCGGGTCTCGAACCCGCGGGCTCAGGCAATCCACTCACCTCAGCCTCCCAAAGGCGTGGGATTACAGGCTGAGCCACCAAGCCCGGCTATTTGTTTGTCTTCTACATCAACATATAAGCTCCCTAAGAGAAGTGATCATGTCTCTTTAGTTCAGAACTACATTTGTGTTCCCCACTTCCAGTTGGGTATGGAGTCCAAGTTAAGTAAATATTTGTTAATTTTAAATTTCTGGAAATTTTAAATTTGTAAAATAGGTTTTTTTTGGTTCTTTAGCCTCTTAAAAATATAAATGTGGTAGTAAAATTTCAGAATATGGAATATTTTTAAAGACCCATTTGTGGTTTTAATGCTACATCATTTAGGAACATATTATACAATATGCAAATGTGGTTAGATCATAAAATGATTTGTTTGTGTTGTATGTACATGAAGAATTTATTCAAGTAATTATAAATTTAGTGTGAAGTCTAGAAAAATATTTACAATTTTTTTCTAGATTTTACCTGTTTGAGAGAAGGAGAAAAACCCTTGAAGGCAGATAAAAATGTTGATGCTATGGTAAAACAAATGAAGCTGTTAGATTTTAGGACTTAGAGTTCTAAGCAGATATAGAAACCATTCATTCTTAGAAAATAAGACAAGGTAAATGAGCTAGAAAAACACTCTATAACTCATCAAACACCAATTTTATCCCAATGGAACTTGTTCATTTCAGTTTTATTATTGGAGATACTACTAGCAGTGTCTTTTCTGATGTTTCATTACATAAATTTGTTTTTTTGTTATTTATTTATTTAAATTTTTTTAGAGACAGAGCCTTGCTCTGTCACCCAAGCTGGAGTTCAATGGTGCAATCATAGCTCACTGCAACCTTGAATTCCTGGCTTCAATCAACCTCCCACCTTAGCCTCCAAAGTAGCTGGGACTATAGGCATGAGTGCCCAGCTAATTTTGCTATTTTTTTGTAGGTTTCACTATGCCGCCTAGACTGGTCTCAAACTCTTGGGCTCAAGTAAACCTCTTACCTTTGTCTCCCAGTGTGCTGGGATTACAGGCATAAGCCAGCACACTTGGCCATAAGCTTTTGAAAATGGAAAGTTTATATCTTTTGAGTTATTCTTTTAAAATGTAGATTGTTTCTTTTATAATAATAACATAAAATTAACCATTTAAAAATGAACAATTCCATGGCATTTAGTACATTTACGATGTTGTGCAACTACCTCTATCCAGTTTCAAAGCATTTTCATCTCTCCAAAGTAAAACTCTGTACCCATTGAGCAAAGTCTTCCCTTTCCTTAGCTCCTGCCATACACTAGTTTACATTCTGTTTCTATGAATTTATTTTGGAGATTTTTTTATAAATAGAATAATGCAATAAATGATCTTTTGTGTTTGGCTTCATTCACTTAGCATACTATTTTCAAGGTTCATTCATGTTGTAGCATGTATTGGTACTTCATTCTTTTATTAAAATTTTTTAAATTTTTAAAATGTTTTTGTAGAGACAGGGTCTCACTATGCTGTCCAGGCTGGTCTTGAACCAATGGCCTCAAGCTATCATCCTGCCTTGGCCTCCCAAAGCACTGGAATTAGAGGTGTGAGCCACTGCACCCAGCCTTATTCCTTTTTATGGATGAAAAACATTCCATTGTATAGATATACCAAGTTTGTTTGTCTGGTTAACTGCCGATAGACATTTGGACTGTTTTTGCCTTTTGACTCTTGTGAAATAGTGCTGCTGTGAATATGAGTGTACATGTCTTTGTTTGAGTTCCTGTTTTCAATTATTACTTACAGGTGGAATTGTTGGGTTATATGGTAAGTCTATGTTTAACATTTTGAGGAATTGCTGAACTGTTTTTCACAGCAGCTGTACCATTTTGCATTCCTACCACCAATGTAGAAGGATTCCAATTTCTCCATTCCCTTGCCAACACTGTTACCTTTCGGTGATTTTTTTTTTCTTTTTTGAGTTGGAGTGTCACACTGTCGCCCAGGCTGGATTGCAGTGGCACACTCACGGCCACCCCAGCATTGACCTGCCGGGCTCAGGCGATCCTTCCGCCTCAGCCTTCCAAGTAGCCAGAACTACAGGTGTGTGCTACCATGTCCGGCTAATTTTTGATTTATTGTAGAGATGAGTTCTCAACCTGCAGGCTCAGGCAGTCCTCTCGCTTCGGCCTCCCAAAGTGCTGGGATTACAGTCTGAGTCACCGAGCCTGCACTTTTGGTGATTTTTTGGAAAAATTATTATAGCCACCACAGTGAGTTTGAAGTGGTACCTCGTTGTGGCTTTGATTTGCATTTCCCTGATGACTAGTGATGCTGAACATCTTTTCACATATTTGCTGGTCATTTTAAATGTAGATTATTTCTTACTTTAGAGTATTTCTGAACTTTCACAGTTTCTTTGCACAGTGCAGAAAATGGAAAAATCAGAAGCGAACAAAATGAGAAAGCTAGTGTTACAAAATTATATTTGGCAAATGTCCCAAATGTCTTACTGGCCTCAACCCCTGAGGGTGCCACATTTTCCACAACATTGGGAAGTTCCTTTCTGATATCAAGTCTATAGACCTGTCTCATTGGGTACGGAGGAGATTACAACCTGGAGTGGAGCTTTGTAGAGGGGCAGACTGAGCACATGCATATAATCAACACATGTATTGGAAAAATTGGGGTTTTTTTCCTTAACAAATTATGTAAAAAGGAAATCTTCTTTCCCTTCAAAAATTTCATTTACTTCCTCAGACATATTCCACACAAATTCAACAGATTATATTTTCTTTTTTTCTTTAGATATTCCTGGTGGTTTTTTATCAAAGTAAATCAGGGCATTTGAACAAGTGTGGTTATGATAATTTTATTTGTGGTTATTTTTTTAAAACTTTAGCTATGGAATAGGAAATGTGGAAAGTGGGATACGTGTTGACCTGAGAGTCAGGTGATCAGGAGTCAGATGTTCCAGTCCCCAGTGCTGAAATAACTAGTTTTATAATCTTAACCTTTTCAAGCCCGTTTTCTTATTTGTAAATAAATACATGACTGGATGCTAGAAAAGTTCACGTGTCAGGTACTTTAAATTTCACAGGCAAATGAATATTCTTTCTTTTTTACATGTATAGAAAGTACACTAGCCTCAGTCAAATCTGTATGGACAGAACCTTCTTTTTTTTTTTTTAAAGAAAGAGGCCCAGGGACACAGACTTTGCAGTGCTGAAGTCATGCTGCTCTTTGTGCACTGGCCAAGTGCCTGGGTATACTTGTATGTGCGATGATCTGCCCTCTGCCCTGAGGTTTCTTAATCTATGTTTTGCAATGTGTTATAGATGTTTGTTTATCAAGCGTGGTGCAGCTGGCTCAGACAGAACATGGCACTATTTCCTAGTCAGTGGCTAGTCACTTCTCATCTTTTGAATTTGTCCAGTCTTTCATTTTGTAGCTTCTGTGATCTCAAATGAAGACACCTTGACTTTTGATTTATCTGATGATGTGTTTTGTTCTCCACAGGAAGGTTGTGGGTTTTGAAACTCCTTTTCTTCTCTCTCTCTCTCATGCAGGAAAAGTCATAACACATGGCGAAATGATTCTACTCTGCCACCTTAGGGGTTTTCTTCCAGGCTGTCTAATATAGGCCTCAGAGAGCTCTGGGCCCTCTTATTGCCAGGAGAGTACAATTGGCAACTTCAGTTTATGATGAGGAATCAGGAGATTGAAATCTATCTGGGAAGGGTTATGTTACATTTAGATACAGCACAGCATGCGCTTGTTCATAATCTTGGGATTAAAATAAAAAGCCAATGGAAAAGGAAAGGCTGGCCATCTCAGAAGAGTGTAGCTGACATGATCTATGTATTAGTATTTATTTCTAAGTTTAGAGGTTTTCTCATCTTGAATATTGTAGCAGATAAAGGCTCCATCAAGTTCACTATCAGATAACTTTATCAGGGTACTGATCTGATCTGCATTGTCTGAAATCTGACTTTGATATTTTTATTACCTCCTGTCTATTTATTTTCTGTTAATTCACAAGTGTACTATGAATCTGTGTTTTTCTAGTATACCTGTATTTAGTCTTCCAGCCTTAGGTTAGTTTATTTCCAAAAAGCAGCAGCTACTGCAGCGCTAAGAAACAGGGTAGAACATGGGGTGTGAGGGAAGGAGGTATGATTGAAGCTAAAAGGTCTTTTTATTTTTTATTTTTTTTGAGTTGGAGTCTCACTCTGTCACCCAGACTGGAGTGCAGTGGCCGCTCCCGGCCGCCGCAGCCTCGCCTGCTGGGCTCCGGCGATCCTTCCACCTCAGCCTTCCAAGTAGCTGGAATTACAGGCATGCGCTACCACGCGCGGCTGATTTTTTGATTTATTGTAGAGATGAGGTCTCGCTGCCCAGGCGGGTCTCGAACCCGCGGGCTCAGGCAATCCACTCACCTCAGCCTCCCAAAGGCGCGGGATTACAGGCTGAGCCACCGAGCCCGGCTCTAAAGGGTCTTTAAAGGTTCATGTGTTTTGTTCAATTAAACTGTCTTCCCTCCCCATTTTTTTCCTAGTAGAATGTAAAAATATTGTACCCCTGCAAAACAACAACAACAAATCTCCCCAATCTCAAATCCTAAACAAAAGAAATGACCCCTCTCTCTACCTGGAATCAAACATTATTTATTTTGGTTTAGTGACTTTTTCAGGAATCATTGTATTTAATTTCATTTAATTTAAAATTACCTTTATGATTTTGCATTATATCAGTGCATGAATCTGTTTTCTTATTGGAGATCTGTTTAGAAATGGGACTATTACTACAAATTATTGTTTTCAAATTCTTTAAAAATCGTAAGAAAAGTGTTTTGGTGATATGAATCAATTATCTTAAAATGCATCATTTGTTTCAGCAAGTCTACAACTAGGAATTCTTCTAAGAAACTAATTGAGAGAAATGTAAATTTATGTTCAAAGACGTTCATAACAGCATCATATTTAATACTGGAAAAATTCAGGAACTAACCTAAATGTCCCACAAACAATGGAGGACTGGTTAAATAAATTATTTGAAACCTACATGCTAGAGTATTATGCAGTCCTAAATATTATGTCTTTAAAAAATTTTCAGTCATTCAGAAGAGCTCATGTTAAATGTTAAGTGGAAAAAAAAACCACACAATACTATATATACAGAATGGCTCCAATTTTGGAAAAAAAGTACATAAGAAGAGATTGGTAAAGGATATACTAAAATATTAACAATGGCTTTCCCAGAGTGTTGGAAGTATAAATTTAAAAGCAAGCTGGAGCCGGGCTCAGTGGCTCAGCCTGTAATCCCGCGCCTTGGGAGGCTGAGGTGAGTGGAATGCCTGAGCCCGCGGGTTCGAGACTCACCTGGGCAACTTGGCGAGACCTCATCTCTACAATAAATAAAAAATCAGCTGGGCACGGTAGCGTGCTCCTATAGTTCCAGCTTCTTGGAAGGCTGAGGCGGAAGGATCGCTGGAGTCCAGCAGGTCGAGGCTGCGGTGGCCGGGAGCAGCCACTGCACTCCAGTCTGGGCGACAGAGTGAGACTCCAACTCAAAAAAAAAAAAAAAAAAAAGCAAGCTGGGTGCTGTGGCACATGCCTGTAATCCCAGCACTTTGGGAGCCTGAGGGGAGAGGATTGCCTGAGTCCATGGGTTCGAGACCAGCCTGGGCAACATGGAGAGATCTCATCTTTACAATAAATAAAAAAATCAGCCAGGCATGGTAGGACATGCCTGTGGTTCCAGCTACCTGGAAGGCTGAGGTGGAAGGATCACTGGAGCCCAGCAGGTCGATGCTAGGGTGGCTGTGAGCATGCCACTGCACTCCAGCCTGGGAGACGGAGTGAAACTCCAACTCAAAAAAAAAAAAAAAAAAATCTATGGTTCACATTCGAGGTATTTGCTATAAATGTCTTCTTATGGGAGAAGGTCACTCTGGGTCTAACATAGAAATAAGATGTTCCAAAATGCGTCTTTGCTTCTCTTGTAGGTGGGTTTATGTAATAATGAGATGGACATGTGTGAAACATTACTTATTCAGCTATATGCATATATTCCTCTGTAGTAATAATAGTATCTACCTCACAGGATTGTTGTGAAGGTTTAATAAACTAACATGTATAATGTGTTTGAGGCAGTGCCTGGCACACAAGCAAGAGCTCGATAAATGGTGGCTTTTATTATACAAACATATTACTACATATTTTCTATTTGTATCACAATAACTTGGCCTGTAACTGGTAACCAAATAGGGACCAGGTGAAGCAAACAGTTTTATTACAGCATTTTGGTGTAAAGAAGGATTGCTTTGAAGAAATATTCACAGGTTTAAACAGAGTGAAAATTTAGGTATAATTATGAGGTTTGTCCAGGCATTAGCAAAGGGACTATTTGGAGGATTGAAGGGAAGGGGGATTAGCTTTGAGGTCAAACAGTGATTTAGTGAATGAAGCTGCTGTAGACCACTTCTTAAGGACTTAAAGAAAGTCACTCAATAAATAGGAGAATCTGGAGAAAACTGTTCTGGTTCTAGCTTCCTTTCTTTTCATCCGTAAAATGAAGAGGTTGAACTTGGCAATTAATATCCATCATTTGCTACACACTTGCCATAAATCAGGCATTTTACAAGCACGATTTCATTTAATCTTGTCTCAGAGGAGCCTGATGAGTGATGTACCATTATTATCCCCAATTTACAGATGAACAGGCTAAGGTTCTGAAAGAGGTTATGTAACTTGGTCTAGGGTGGTTGACCTAAGTTCAAAGCCCATATGGTTTCTATCCTGCTGCTCTGCCTCTAAGTGGCCTCCTAGCTCTAATAGTCATTGATTTTGAGTAAGAAACATTTACAAATGTTGTTATTTTACTGTTTTTTAAAAGGATGGGACCAGCCGGGCGTGATGGCTCATGCCTGTAGTCCCAGCACTTTGGGAGGTGGAGGCAGAGGCGATAGGATTGCCTGAGCCCAGCCTGGGAGACTCCAACTCAAAACAAACAAAAAGAATTAGCTCAGGAAACTGAGGTGGGAGGACTGCTTGAGCCCAGGAGTCCAAGGTTACAATTAGCTATGATTGTGCCACTGCTCTTCAGCTTGGGTGAAAGAGGGGACCCTGGTTTTTTTTTTTTTTTTTTTTTTTTTTTTGGAGTTGGAGTTGGAGTCTCACTCTGTCGCTCAGGCTGGACTGCAGTGGCAGGCTCACAGCCACCCCAGTGTCAACCTGCTGGGCTCTGGCGATCCTTCTGCCTCAGCCTTCCAAGTAGCCGGAACTACAGGCGCGCTACCACGCCCGGCTAATTTTTGATTTATTGTAGAGACGAGGTCTCACCACGTTGCCCAGGCTGGTCTCGAACCCGCGGGCTCAGGCAATCCTCTCGCCTCAGCCTCCCAAAGTGCTGGGATTACAGGCTTGAGCCATCAAGCCCAGCAACACAGCAAGACATCGTCTCTACAAAACATCAACAACAAAAAATAGCCAGGTGTGGTGGTACACACCTATAGTCCCAGCTACTGGGGAGGCTGAAGCATCAGGATTGCCTGAGCCTAGGAGGTCAAGGCTGCAGTGAGCCTTGATTGTGCCACCGTATTCCAGCCTGGGCAACAAAGTGAGACTCAAAAAAAAAAAAAAAAAAAAAAAGAATGGGACATAATGGAATCTTTACCCACGTGAAAGGGAAAAGATAATAAAGACCGATGTATGGTGAGTTATCATGTTGATGACCTATCCGTTTTCCTATCACTAAAATCACAAGTGGGTTAGA
This sequence comes from Cephalopachus bancanus, assembly GCA_027257055.1. Taxonomy (NCBI): domain Eukaryota; kingdom Metazoa; phylum Chordata; class Mammalia; order Primates; family Tarsiidae; genus Cephalopachus; species Cephalopachus bancanus. The sequence goes on from JAPVLO010002013.1 coordinate 38,881, forward strand.
ATTGCTGCAGAGAGTGGGCAAAAATACACCAAAGGCAAGTTTCTTGCAGATTGATGACAGTCACTGTTCATTTAACTTGCTCCTGGCTTTATGGATAATAGGAACATTTTTGTTCCTTTTTTTTTTTTTGTGGGGGGAAGGTTGCTAAAGCAATTTTCAAGGATAACTATGGAGGATTTTATTTAGAGGATACAGGAGTTAGCTTTAAAAAAGAAAAAAAGAATGAGTTTTATGAGGGAAACTGAAATTAGGTTGCATCAAAACCCTGCCAGGATTTTGATTTGGAGTGCACTGACTCGACAGATTAATTTGGGAAGACTTGGATCTTTAGGATACTGTATCTTCCTATCCAAGTGCATTAGATGTCTTTCCATTTATTTTAGTCTTTTTCTTTTTTTTTTTGAGTTAGAGTCTCACCCTATCACCCAGGCAAGAATGCAGTGGCACACTCACGGCCGCCCCAGTGTCGACCTCCGATCCTTATACCTCAGCCTTCCAAGTAGCCGGAACTACAGGCGCGCTATCATGACCAGCTTATCTTTTGATTTACTATAGAGATGAGATCTCACCAAGTTGCCCAGGCTGGTCTCGAACCCCTGAGCTCAGGCAATCCTCTTGCTTCGGCCGCCCAAAGTGCTGGGATTACAGGCTTGAGCCACCGCACTCAGCCACAATTAATTTTAAAACCTGTAAAATGTACCAAAATGAAAAGAAATGTTTATTTTGAAAAGGTGAATCATTTCTCAAAAATAACATTCAGATGCAACTACTACGCTTTTTACCATTTTCAAAAGGAGTGACTTAGGTTATTATTTATGTTCACAGTGAGATCATCTTCTGCCTAGGTTTCTGATTTCACCAGCTGTTTCACACAAGCCACTAAAGACAATATTTGTCCTGGTTATTGGGTCCACAAAAAATAAGGTTTGTTAATGACAAAACCTAACATAACTTGTCAATGCAAATATTATTCTGAAGTCCTGCTGCTTTTAGTTGAACCACAGGAGGAAATTATAGTCTACAAATCCATGAAGTTTAACACACAAAGGCTTGTTACACAGTCAGTAAAGAACAGTTGTTTTCTGTCCTTCTATAAATAACTAATGCCAAGAGCACCCTGGCTATCTGTTTCAGTTTCTTGTTTCAGAAGAGTAAAATAAGCAAGGCCTAAATATCAGTGCCTGCTAACAGAGCTGCTTTGTTACACTTTATTTAGTTTCTAATGATTTAATTTTCATGCTTTCAGATTCTGTACATTTTATTTTGAATGTGTTAATCGCATTGTACATTTCCCTAACTCTTCCATTTCCATATGTTTACCTATTCCCTTTCTAACTGGATTGGTAGCTCCAGATAGGACTCATTACTGAAGCAGCCTGATATAGTGCTTGCCACTATATCTGGTTTAGGAGTTATGAGAAGTATGGTAGAAAATCCAGGCTCTGTTATTAGTTAGTTGTGTGACAGGACAAGTCATTTAACCTGCAATTTCTTCATCTGTAAAGCAGGGATACTAATACTCCATTTTCCTAATTAGTAAACAACGTTGCAAATGTTCTTTTTAAAATGTCAGACAGCTGCATGGGAAATGCTTAGCTTCTGGGTAGTAGTTCTTGGAAGATTTCTGATGACAAGAAATTAAGCAAGTTTCATTTTGACCCTGAAAAAGGGAAAAGCCATAATAGCGTGGATATACTTGTTTTCCTTTTTGGGGATTTAGCTCTTCTTTGGTCTCCATCCTGGGTGTGGTTAAATGTGGAGTAAAGGTAAGATGTGGTAGGTGATAAAGACAGCCAGCACTGTGCACACTAATGAATAGCTGAAGTGATAAAGATCTTGAAAATTGGAGTAGCTTCTTTGTCTGATAAATATATCTATGTATCATGTACACATATACAAAAAACCCTGATAATTTCAGGCTCTAGTGATTTCTTTCCTTTATACATTGTAGAGTTGGAGAAACTTCAGTAAGTTGAGGACTCAGTGTTCAGAGGAAATTACCTAATTGAAAATGTCTGGACTAAGAGACTGCTAATAAAGGAAACTGGCAAAAGTACTCTTTAATTATCAGTTCTTTTTCATCTTGGTCCAACAGATTGATTTATGTACTACACTGCGTTTGTATTGTGTCTGTATCGTAATTCCACAACTAGTTACTAAGTTTGTTGAGGGCAAGGATGATGATCATTTCTTCAATTTCTTTTGTGTTAGCCTTACTATAGATGACAGTGCTGTGTACATCATAGGTACCCAGTGAATTACATACCTGACAAATTATTGCTTATTTCTGGTATTACAACAAGATTTCATAAAATAAACATGACAATTAAACTTATTGAAGTCCTAAACTTTCTAGGTCAATCTTGAGAAAGGAAGCTACATGACTGCCTTAGCAATATTTATAGGCATATTATATGTTAGTGGGTGTGGCTGTTGAAAATGGAATGGATAATATGGCTTTAGAGTAGTAACACACAAAAGCTGTAGCTGTAGCTAACTTGGGATGCTTATTTAAAAAATAAAAAATTTCGGGCAACCCCTTTGGGTCCCCTCTCAATAAATCCTGCTTTCTAAAAAAAACAAAAACAAAAACAAACAAACAAAAAATTACAGCCCTATCCAAGACCCAAATCAAAATCCGGGGATTGTAGCTCCAGGTATTCACATTTTAACAAGCCCCCCAGATGATTCTGATGTACAGAAGTTTAAGAATTACCGTAGTCTAGCCGGGCTCGGTGGCTCAGCCTGTAATCCCGCGCCTTTGGGAGGCTGAGGTGAGTGGATTGCCTGAGCCCGCGGGTTCGAGACCCGCCTGGGCAGCGATACCTCATCTCTACAATAAATCAAAAAATCAGCCGGGCGAGGTAGCGCGTGCCTGTAATTCCGGCTACTCGGAAGGCTGAGGCGGAAGGATCGCCGGAGTCCAGCAGGTCGAGGCTGCGGTGACCGGGAGCGGCCACTGCACTCCAGTCTGGGCGACCGAGTGAGACTCCAACTCAAAAAAAAAAAAAAAAAAAGAATTACTGTAGTCTGTAATCTCAGGTGATGAGGCTATATATGCACATACATACACACACAGAGACACACACACACACACACACACACACACACACACACACACACACACACTGATAATTACGTAAGAAAAATGGAAACTAGAAAGTGAAATGTCCATTACCAGCAGGAAGTGGAAGCTAGTCCACCATTACATATGAGGGAACTGGAAGAATACTGAAGATTTATTTCTTTTGTGATATATTCTTGGCAGTTTGTCGGGCTCGTTTGCAATTATGGTCTCTTTTGAAGTCCTAAGAGTTCGCCGGAATTTTATTTTTAACTGCAATTTCTTGCATCTTTTGGAAACAGCATTTATAGGACGGGCTTATAAACAATGATCAGGGCCAGTAAGATGTCACAGTGTTGTGACTTTTCCTTATCCGTTGGGGATTCTTTTGCTATTACACCATCGTGGACGTGGAAGACATAATGTGAAAATCCTGCATCCTTGTGAGATTTCATGAGTGGGAGGGAATGGACATCACAACGCAGTGAGGGCAAGTAAATGGATGAGAAGAATTGACTTGGGCTTCCAGGAACAGGATGCCTTTAGTCAGAGTGTTAAGATCTCTTTGAACGAAGAGCGTGAAGTCCCGAGATGACTATCTTTTAAGGGCAGCTGGAAGATGACCCGAGGGGAACTTTCAGCCTGGGATGAAGTCCCGCGAAGCGAGCGCAGTTGCGGGCGGAGTCTGCACCTCGCTGCTATCAGGCGCAAGGACCTTCGGAAACGCACTCGGCGATACCAGCAGTTAGCCTGGCAGCAGAGACTCCCCAGCCAGAGCAACGACCTGCAGCGAGCCGTTAGCCGCCTCGGCGTCCTGGCAGCGCCCCCCCCGCGCCGCTGGGAGCCCGCTGGGCCCCGCCTTTTCGGCTGACGTCCCGGGCGAGGGGGGGCGGGCGCGTGGGTGGGCCGAGCCGTCTGCCGCCCGCGATTCGACTGGCGCTGCCACACCACCGCGCGCCCCGCTCCGCCCGCCCCTCCGGGCGCGTCTTTTCCGGGCTCGCGCCGCGCCCCGCCCCTGTCGGCCGTCCGGGTGCGCGCGCGCCGCTGCGGCTTTTTCTCCGGCCTCCGCGGCGCGCCCCTTCTCGCCCCAGCGCTAGCGGGCACGCGGCTCCTTTCTGCGAGCTTCCCGACTGCCAGGCGCCAGCCGGCTGCGGAGACGCGGTGGGCAGCACCTCCGGTGAGTAGCCCAGGCTGGCGAGGCTGCGTCCCGGCACCCCTGCCCTGTGGGTATCAGGGCCCCATCTCCAGCGGGGCTGGCGTACCTCACCTGAGCCGGGAGGAGGGTGGGTGGGCATTCCAGTTCCCGGAATCCGCTCGCTTCCTCCTGGAGCCAGGGTGATCTATCCGCCCGCCTCCCCTGGGGCCGGGAAGATTCCAGAGGTCCCTGTATCTTCTTTGCTGGCATCTGGGGTCCTCGGGACCCTGATCTGTCTCTTCCTGCTTCTTACCGCACCCCGGTGGCCAGAAGTCATCTTCCTGATCGGGGTACTAGGCTTTGCCATGACCCTTTCGAGAGGAGCCCGTCAGGTGCTTGCTAGACCTCCAAATGACCTTTAGGGCGCCCCCAAACCTCAACTCCATTTTGTCCCCTCCCAGTCGTCCTATAACTGATGGCCGGGGAGTCTCTCTGGCCTTAGAAGCATCCGCCCTCTCGAATTTGAGGGATATCCTGGCTTCCGATATCTTCTTCCTGGCTTCCATACCTTCAATTATGTTAGAAAACAGCTGGATTCTGGCGAAGCATGCTCTCCTTCCCTCCATTCTTTCTGTCTACATCCCTGCCTTCAGTGGGTGCTATATATTTAGTATTTGCTTTATTCACTTCCTCTTCCTCTCATTCGAGTGCCCGAAAGAACTGTGGCTGATGTCTATAGACATAGAGAAATCTAGGAGAATATGATTCATTGCCTAACCCCATCAAGGGGTTACATATTTTAAATAAGACGTCATTTCTCCTCTTCATTCTGGCATCTCCTACTTCAAAGGCGTTTTCTCACCCTCTTGAAAATTAATTTGCTCTTTTCGCTCTTTTCACCTTAAAAAAAGGTCAATCGTCGCTCTCAGAAACGACAGTGAGATGCCAAATAGGGGTAAAATGGCACTGAATTGAATCCATTTGAAAAAGTAAGCGGTTTGCTTTATTGGTTAATGATCTCAGTTTCGTCTTCTGCCGAAATAAGGATATTGGACTACATTTTAACTTAAGGGTCCTTCCAGTGTTTTGATTCTAGAACCTCTAAGTTCATGTTGGTTGCACAATGCAGATTTAACCTGATTAAAACCTTATTTCCCGTAGTTGCTTGTCACTTTAGTTTTTCTTTTATTTTGTCTCCAACAAGAAAGAGTTTGCAATTTCTTGATACATAAGGCAGCAGGTGGATGTTCAAATACGGTACTGCCAGTGAGCATATCAATCAAGATTTTAGTAGTGTAAGGCCCTAAATTGTAAACTAGCTCATCTTTTTGATGGAAGCTGCTGAAGTGTTAAGACATGCAAGACTCCTGTTAGAATTAACACCCTCTCTGACACTTAGGTGGGGGATGAAACATTAAATTGTCAGTATATTTGTGCCTTAGGATAAAGTAACTTATTGTCCGGATATGAGAAGTAATTTGACACCTCAAAATCCATGGAAGGTGTAATGCAGCAATAAAAAGCTTAAGTTAATTAAGTTTTGTGGGTTCCCTCCCCCCAAAAAACCCTCTTATTAAAAAAAAAAGCCACAAATGATTCAGATTAAAATTATTGAGTATTTTTGGTAGGACTGAGATGGGTAGCCAAAGAAGTGTCTTGCCCAATTCAGTGAGAAGAAACATGAATTAGGACTCCAGGGAGGCTAAGGTTCCCAACCCCGCTCTAGCTAGATGTCTAGCCTTGAATAAGTCACTTTATCTCTCCTGGTTTTCACATCTGTAAAGTAAATGTCTTCATGGCTGGTGAAGGGTCCATAAGTTCCCCAATTTGAATTTTTTATTCTTATACTGAATATATATAGTGAATATCTATATATATAATGTATACAATGCAATTAGCATTAAGGCTGTGTCATACGTTCTGCTATACCAGTAGTTTAGAACATTTTTCTCAAAGGTCTGTATATACTGGTTTCTATCTAGATACACTTAGTTCTTAATTCATCTTGATTATATGAGTTACTGTATGTGAAAGTCTATAAATTAGGAAGCGTGTTACAAAAATCGGGTATTATTATATTGTTAATTTCTCCTTGCAAGTGAAATGTGTGTGCACCGTGTTGCTTTTTAAATGTTCGAGGCTTTTAGAAATTTGTAAAGGAATGTGTTTGTACTGCCTTATAACGTAATTGCCTAGGAACTTTAAAAGAATATGCAGACATCTCATTCATTCATATTTATTTATTCATTCATTCAACTGTCTTGTTCCTTTATCTGTCATTTTGTGTGAGGCCTTCAGGATATGATGATTAAGAAGACAATCCCTACCCTACAGGTTTATAGTCTGGGGTTGTAGAGATGGTGGTGGGGGTTGGGGAGAGACAGATGTATGTGTAGTTTATTTTTATTCAAAACAATAAAGGTCAAATCAGGGACATAAATAAATCCCGAGGAAGTTAGGTTCTATCAGGGAGGAGGAGATAATTGTATTAATTTGTAGCCTGTGGCTCTTTTCAGCCTTACTTTTTTTTTTTCCTTCCTTCACTTTCAATTGCTGAGCCTTTGGCAAAAACAAACAAACAAAAAAACCTTTATTTTTTCACTCCTGCCATTGGCTGGTCTTATATACTTTTAAAAAATTTCCTTTTTAACTTTTTATTTTGAGATACTTGTAGATCTTGATACAGTTGTAAGAAATAATACTCTTTATCTAATTTCCCCAATAATAATATCATGTATAAGTATAGTTTAACATCACAGCCAGGACATTGAAATAGATACAATCCATCCAGCCTTATTCAGATTTCACCAGTTTTACATGTGCTCATTTACATGCGTGTATTTAGTTCTATGTAATGTTATCACATGTAGATTCATGTGATCACCACCACAGTTAAAATACAGAACAGTTGCATCCCACAAGGATCCCTTGTATTGTCTTTTCATGGCTATAGCCATCTCTCTCCTTCTTTGACCCCTGGCAACCACAGATCTGTTTTCCATGTGTGTAATTTTATATTTTCAAAAATGCTGATATACCAGCTGGGCAACGAAGTGAAACCTCGTCTCTACCAAAAAAAAAAAAAAATTAGCCATGTGTGGAGGCACATGCC
>JAPVLO010002014.1:0-46269 GCA_027257055.1 Cephalopachus bancanus
AGAAAAGTAAATGCACACATGAAAATTGAGTAATATCTGCTCCAGAAAGTAAAACAAAAGTGAAATATTTGAATGTGCCAAAGGAAAAAAAGAAACCTTGAGATTTAATTTTCTTTTCTTTTGCTTTTTTGAGTTGGAGTCTTACTCCATCACCCAGGCTGGAGTGCAGTGGCACACTCATGGCCACCCCAGTGTCAACCTGTTAGGCTCAGGCGATCCTTCTTCCTCAACCTTCCAAGTAGCCGAAACTACAGGTGCACATTACCACACCCGGCTAATTTTTGATTTATTGTAGAGATGAGGTCTCGCCATGACGCCCAGGTTGGTCTTGAACCCGTGGGTTCGGGTAATCCTCTCACCTCTTCCTCCCAAAGTGCTGGGATCATAGGCTTGAGCCACAGCACCCGGTGATATTTAATTGTCATAGTGCAAAAGTTTAGAGAAGTCAGACTGACTGAAATGAAGAAGAGATTAAATGTTTTGGAAATATGCAGATTGAGGTCAGGCTTTCTGATGAGTCATTTACATATATAATAACAGATGATAAAGGAAAAAAGATGTTGACTTTAGTATTAAAGCTGCAAAAGAAGATGCTGTGGAAAGTTCGTAACTGGGAGATGCTGCATTGAAGATTTGGAAAGGACGGCATACTTTTTACTATAATGTGTCACATGTCAAGATTATTTTGATATTTGACACAGACATACCACCTGTCTTACTTAGCATTCCTCAAAGCCATAGTCTTCCTAATTCACATAGAAAAATTTAACCAAGTAAGTCCTTTTTTAGTTTCAAGCATAATTCTAAAATTTATTTATCTGAATGATACATTTTGAATTTCATAGTAAGATCTCATTCATAGAATTAGACAGGAAATTGATTAATTCAGTTGAGAGTTGACTAGACACCCATTTTGTTTTCATAAATTATTTGTTCCAATGTGAAACAGTGGTTTAAATTTCTAATCTAAGGCATATGTTATAACGCAATCTTCTAAATTTACAACTTGAGCTCTCAGCAACTTAATTATTTCAGAATTACCAGTTAAGCAATCGATTAATGAAGTATAGCCTGCATTTGAATAACTATTTCATGAAACTTTTATGTCCTAGGAAACCATATAGAGGCACTGAGGGTGCCTATATTTAGAAATACAATAAAAAGTATTTTACTGAGCACCAATTATGTATCCAAGTGGTTACATATTTAAATCTCAGCTCCGATGCAAACACACGAGGGTCTTTATTCAGGCTCAAGTCTGGGCTCATGTATGAAGCCGACACAGTGACTTCAACATAAGCTAACTCTAATGGGTGGCAGTATGAAGCAGGCATTTCACTTTCGTGCCATTGTGTTTTCATGCCCTCACCTCCCACCCCCAACCAGTTTGTCACCCCTCTGACTCTGCTGTGTGGAAATCCTCACAGCACATGTTAAGGTTGGCATTGTTAACTCCATTTTACAGATGAGAAAACTAAAATCAGACTAATTAAATAACTTGTCCAAAGTCCAACAGCTTGTAAATGCAAAAGATGACATTTGAACCCAACATTGTGAGTTTTAAAAAATGGTGCTTTAGTAATTGTTATGTTTCTCTTTGGCATCTCTACTGAGCACCTAGCTATACAAATGAAACCCACCCTCCATTTGGTTGCCTGTATCATTTTTAGAGCTTCCTCAATCTCGTCGCCCCCCCACCCTGCATTACTCAGGTTTATGTCTGAATTGAAGAAATAATATCTTAAGACCATCAGCAATTGTTTATATGTGGATATGTAATCAGGCTGATGTGGAGGTGGGAAATGAACAGAAGGTTCATCCCCAATATTCCCAATATTAGGTTAGATTCCCTGTTCTGCACTTTCTGTGCTGGTCCTGGGTCAACTAATCCTCCAGTTCCCTTCTTGATCTGCTCTATTTTGCAAAAGAGTGAACTCTCATGCCAGGTGGCTTACACCCGATGACAATTATTGGCAAGAAACGGTGGGTAAGGAGAAAGATGGAAGCCAAGGCTTTCCTCCTGCTCCTTGCCAGTGGTGTCATAATTAACAGCTATTCTGTTGCCTAATGTGGCTCCAGCTTCTTCCAGGTGACCCTGACACCTGTGCTTCTTCTTTTTGTCCCTCCAGTCTGGGACAAGTGAGATAATGTTTTATCACTGTTGCTAGCCTCTGGCTGGCCTCACTGGCCTCCATTTGACTTCTCAGCTGTTCATTACATGTGCAACCATTCCCCTGAAATAAAGTCCCTCTGTTTTCAATCCTCATGTAGTTTGTTTCCCTGATTAGATCTTGATACAGACCCATAATACTTTATAAAATATATATATATATATATATATATATAATTGATGCATAAGTTTGTAGCTACTGCTGTTTCTCCTCCTCCTCCTCCTCCTCCTCCTCCTCCTCCTCCTCCTCCTTCTTCTTGCTTGCCCATGGAATGCAAATATTGCATGACGGTTGACAGGTCACACAGCTCATCACATTTGCCAGTTCTTGGGTTGACTGACATGGATCACTGCGGATTAAAAAGTTTAAATAGTCTTCCTCAAAACTCAACGGTCTTCCTGAACATGGGGAATCACTCAGGTCAAAGTGGCCCTTTTTGAAACCCCAAAACCATTTTCTTGGCATGCCCTCCCCATACATGGCACAAATGTTTTGAGCTGCCTCTGCTGCCTTTACTTTTTTGTTAAACTCAAACAGAAGAATATGTTGGAAGTGTTCGTTTTTTTCCCATGTTCTTTAGCCTGCAAATAGCATGAACTTTCTTTAGATCTGCAAAATGCAAGGCGTATTCACAAACACAACATTGTCACTCCAAATGACAGACAATAAACAAACTCCCAGCACTACAGTGCTGCCATGTCAAAAACTAACACTATGAACTTATGCATCAAACTAATATAAACCTCAGGTTATGTGTGATTATATATTTAATAAATGTCTTCGCTACACTCTAAGTTCCATGAGGTCAGAGACCCTGTTGATCTTCCTTACATAGATATGATACAGTGATTGGCAAGTGGTTGGTGCTTGATAATTATTTGTTGAATGAATGCATAAAGAAGTGAATAAAGTATTTCTCTCTTTAGATCATCTCAATCACCTCCACACTTACACTTGCCACTGAAGGTAATGAAAAATATAGCAACAGAGAGCAAAGCTGTCCTGGCTCTATACTCACTGACTCATCCTCATGTCATTCAAGCACCAGGAAGAGTCAATTCACACACAAAAATCCACTAACATCTTCCCAAATAATTAACATAAAAATTGAATATTTGAAGGCACTAAAGGAAGAAAAAATAATTTTCATGGAACTAACTTGAGAAGCCCACGGGGGTGGGGAAAAGTTAAATCTGATGTGGGTGTACAGAACTGAGACAGGACAGCTGGCATAGCTTAGATATAGGTAGTCAGTTTCTCACAGGCTTAGATAATTAGGAAACCAGATGGTCAGGCATCTGAGCACTGTCTTATTGGGACATAACTCTTTAAAACAATTACACACTGACCAAAGCTCAGTTTGACCTTGGGAGATGGGGCAGCTGGCTACAAAGACCAAGAACAGGACAGTACGGAGTTACTGGGGAAACACTGAGGCACAGTGGTCTAGGAGAAAACATAATTAAGGAGCAGCTTCTCTATTATCCCAAAAGTTTCTCATGACACAGGCAAAACTTGAAAGTGAAATAAGAATTAACCCCTGTGATCAAAGCTTAGCTTAGAAGCAGGTTGCTTAACCATCATTTTGGAAATATATAAAAGCACTCTGTTCGGCTACTCAGAAGGCTGAGGCAGAAGGATCGCTGGAGCCCAGCGGGTCGAGGCTGCGGTGGCCGGGAGCAGCCACTGCACTCCAGTCTGGGCGACAGAGTGAGACTCCCCCCCCCCCAAAAAGCACTCTGTTAACAGAAAGGATGTGTCCTTTCCCTTAAGGACACCACCGTTCTCTCTTGAACGTGTCTTTTTTTCCTTTTTTTCTCTAATACGCTTTACTTCCAATGTCTTTCTGTGTCTTGCTCTGAAATTCCTTTCTATGTGAGTCAAGGACTCACTGAACAATTGCACCCCATGCCACCCGACTTCTCTGGCACCCAACTGCAAGGGCGTGAGAGGTTTGTGACTCAGAGTTGTCGCCCTGTGGTTTTATGAGTATTGCCGACTCCCTTGCTTTCCCTCTTCCTGGGCTTTACCTATGGCCTTTCACTTCTCTTTTCGAAGTCACCTATGGACTTCCTTCCCTGTCGCCGTGTTTCTGTTCCCTCTAGCCGGGTCACCTGGGCCTCCTTGAACAGAGGCTAGTGGAGCAGGGAAGGGGCCAGACCTCTACGTTCTGCAGAATTAAGACACAGAGATTCTTCCTCGCAACAGGCACAGAGGGGGTGGAAAAAGCCGAACTTCATTCCATGCGGCCACCAAAAGACCCCTTTTCCTTCTCTCATGTTTAATTCTTATTTTTCAAGGGAGAGAGAGGAAAGGGCTTTTATCTCAAATGGAAATAAACAATTTTCTTTGGTGTTTGAGGCGTTAGAGTATCCTTATTTTTGAAAGTTGGCAGCTATTTGGAAAGTAGCTTGTCTATCAAGTGTTGAGCCTTGCACAAGGTAAATTACAGTTGACTGCTTGCCCTTGTGACAATATTGAGATTTTTGATTACATAAACCCTGGGAGTGTTAATAAGGGCTTTCCTATAAGTTTTCCTATAAAAATTATGTTTCATCTAAAAAATTGTTCAGGAGAACAAAGACCAGGCCCACAATACAAAACAGCACCATCAGACCCACCATGGAAAAAGAGAGGTTTCTAAAACTTGGCCATGAACCTTGATGAGCTGTTTCATTGGTTAAGGGACCCTACTCACTTACAGAAAAAAACAAAAACCAAAAAACTACCTGTGCCATTTTAACTCGCCTTTTAAAACAAGCATTCTGGGAACTAGTCTGTACAAAAAATCAGTTTAAAGTCTGTACCCAAACCTTTTACCTCGATACTTTACCATACCTGCTGAAGGGACACAAAGTTTATGTCAGATGCCAAAAGCAAGTTGCTCCTTTAAGAACCGATGAGTTCCTATTTTTAGCACTATTGTTGGATGACAGCATGGTTAGTTATGAGCGGTTTGCTGAGAGCTTTTTTGAAAAGGGGAGTCTGGTTACCTTGGTATTCCTAGCTAACTTTTTCTGCTGAACTGATGAAATCTTAGCTGTGGGGTGCTGTTTGTGTGATGCAGTGAGACAGAGAAATTGCCAGTCCCTCTGTTTACCCACATCTCTACTCCTCCAAGGGCCCGGTGCCAAAATTTGTGTGTGTGTGTGTGTGTGTTTCTTCAACAACTTTTAAGATGCAATTCAGTAGTTGAAAGAAAATTCTCAACAAATTGGCCTGCTCATAACTGATAATGGGTGGGAACAAACCTTTTAGCTAAATGTAATTCTCTCAAATTTCTAAAATGTCTTGAACCTAAGAGTGACCCACTCATTCAAATGGTTTGTTCACTCCAAAGCTTATGCATTAAATCATTTCAAGCAGCATTGCTGAAGAGTCTCAAATTAGACCATTGTCATGCGAGTTATTGATGGGCAGTAAGCCGAAAGGTACAACCAAAAGTGTTAGGTTGCAGCCTTAAATCACATGGCATTCATGGGAAGTCCTACACAGGCACTCACAAGGAGGACCAAGAATGCTCGACCCAGGGGCCATCAGGAGCCCAGGGATGCCTGACATAACTGATTATTGCCTTTGATTTTTGTTTCAGAATTTTCCTTCAGAAATGCAAATGGAAAAATGGGTAATAGTCAATACCCTCAGACTCTGCACTGGCCAAATTTTTAAAAATTGGAAAAATATTTAAACTAGATAGTTTTTTTAAAGATATTTTATTGTAATAAATTTTGGTCTCAGTACAAATTAGCTGATAATAAAAACTGGCCTAGAAATGGGTTCCTCCATTTTAATACCAGATTACAATTAAATTTATTCTGTAGGCGAGAGCAAAACTGGCCTGAAGTTCCCTATGTACAGGCATTTATAGCTTTATATTAGCACTGCAAAAAAATCCCGGTTAGTGGGGCGCTACATATTCAATTATTTTTTTTTAAAGAGGACATACTTGATGATTCCCTGTCATCTCAGGTGCAGCCTTCTGGGAGCTGCAGGTAGAGGAGGGGAGGAAGAGGAGGTCCAAGTTCAAGGTTACCCTGCTGACTCCTCACAGGCTGACACCCCTCCACCCCAAAAGCCCAATTACCCTCCACTTCCAGAAGAGCCCAGACCCTGGAAACTACCCACAGTGAAACTGCTTTCCACCCTTCTAAACAAATGGACCCACCGTGGGAGGTTGCAAATAGAGAAGTGGGAATTATAAGGGTGCATGTCCCTTTCTCCATGAGACCTGGCACAGTGCCAACAAAATTTTAAAACTTCTAAGAAAGTAATCCTGGCTGAGCTTGGTGGCTCAGCCTGTAATCCCAGCACTTTGGGAGGCCGAGGCGAGTCGACTACCTGAGCCGGCAGGTTCAAGACCAGCCCGGGCAATTTGGTGAGACCTCATCTCTACAATAAATCAAAAATTAGTTGGGTGTGATAGCGCGCGCCTGTAGTTTCAGCTACTTGGAAGGCAGAGGCAGAAGGATCGCCCGAGCCCAGCAAGTTGAGGCTGTGGTGGCCGTGAATGTGCCACTGCATTCCCGCCTGGGCCACAGTGAGATTCTGACTCCAAAAAAAAAAAAAAAAAGAAAGAAAAGAAAAGAAAAAATCCTTCTCAGTTGAAAAAAAAAAAATTTCTAGTCTCTGACTCTCACTTTGGAATTAACCTGGGCTGATATTAATGTTATCTTTTCTACCTGCTCTATCCCAGAAGAAAAAGAGCACATTTTTAAGACAACACAGACACACATTGGCATAATGACTGGACGACAACCAGACAGTATGCAGTCGGAACAGTAGTTGTTCTTACAAAAACCCCAAATGGAATTACCAACAGGGAGAGACTGATTTAATAAGGAGGGATCGCATGCTTAAATGATTCAAAGAAGGCATAAAGAAATGTATCATCAAGCCTGTTAACTATGACAAAGTAAAAAAAAAAAAATCACACAAGGTCCAGATGAAAATCCTGCTCTCTTCCAGGAAAGGTTAATCGAGGCTTTAAAAAAAAGTATACTTAGACCCTGATACAGTAGGAGGACAAATCTTTCTGGAGTTTATTTTATCAGCCAATCAGCTCTGGACATCCGGAAAAAGCTTCAGAAACTAGATTTAGAACCCAAACACCAAGCTTCCAATTGATACAGGAAGCTTTTAAGATTTTTAACAATTGAAACATTTAAAAAAAAAATAGACTAACATGAGAGGCAGTGGGACCAAATAGCCCTTGGACAGGCTCAAGCTAAAAAACTTACCTGGACAGTCCTTACCGATTTGGCAATGCTTTAACTCTTAATTTAAAAGAGCTGCATTTTGAGACAGGCATCATCCTACAGTATGTTAATGACTTATTAATCAGTAGACCTACAAGAAAAAAGTTCTTTAAAGAACATCATTCTAACCTTAAGCTTTTTGTAAAGAGGGGATACCAAATCTCTCCTAAGAAGACCCAAATTATCTTACAACAGGTAAAATATTTGGGCTATATTTTAACCCCTGGACAAAGAAGTCTGACGATTAATTAAAACAAACAGACAAACAAAAACTGCCATCCTAAATTTATAACACCCGCAAACATGTGAAAGCCTTTTTAAGAATGACTGGTTTCTACAGAAGATAGTTTCCAAACTTTGGTATTATTGCTAAACCTCTTTATGAGGTCACAAAGAGGGCATATGCCAACCCCCTTGAAATTGACATCCAAGTGCCAAAGAGCTTTCTAAGACTTTTAACCTTTGCTCTAGCACTAGGCTTACGTAACCTAGAAAAGCCCTTCTCCCTTTATACTACCAAAAAAACAAAGAATGGCCACAGGGATTCTTATCAAAAATTAGTTGAACCCCCACGACCTGTTGCCTACTTCGCTAAACAAATTAGACATAGTTAGTAATGGATGACTTGCCTGTCTTCCAGCAACAGCCATGGGCCTTACTTATAGAGAAGGCCACAAAGTTGGCTTTTGAACTTCCAGTGTCCTGAAAGCCAAAGAGCACCAGTGGATAACAAGAGGAAGGTTAAATAAATATCAGGCCCTCCTCCTCAGCACTCCTGAATTTACGCTTAACATTTGTCTGCTTTTACATTCAGCCACTTTGATGCCAGACTCAGTATCTGGTGAATTAACTAATTCCTGTGTAAAAACCATAAAGAGGTATGCACTAGCAGGCCTGACCTCTGAGTTGAGACTTTAACTAACCCAGATGAAGAGTGGGTTACAGAGAGAAGCAGCTTTGTTCAACAAGGAATCAGAAACACTGGCTATGCTGTGGTAAGCACACATGAAGTCATAAAAACATGAGCACTCCCCGCGGGTTCGAGACCTTCCCCGGGCAACTTGGTGAGACCTCATCTCTACAATAAATCAAAAACTAGCCAGGCGTGGTAGCTCACACCTGTAGTTCCAGCTACTTGGAAGGCTAAGGTGGAAGGATTGCCGGAGCCCAGCAGGTCGAGGCTGCGGTGGCCGGGAGCGGCCACTGCACTCCAGTCTGGGTGACAGAGTGAGACGCTAACTCAAAACAAACAAACAAACAAACAAACAAAAAAAAACATGAGCACTTACAAGTAGTACTTCACCTCAAAAAAATATAACTGATAGCCCTAACTCGGGCACTCCAACTGGAAAAAGGAAATAAAATAAATATTTACACAGATTCTCAGTATGCCTTCTTAATCATTCATACTCATGCTGCTATATGAGAAAAACAAGAAATGTTAACAGAAAAAAAAAAAACTCCCTATAAAACATGGGTCTAAAATTTTAACCCTCTTAAACAAAGTACTGGAGCCTAAAGTGATAACCATAACACATTGTAAAGGACATCAAAAGGGAGATTCCTTTATAACACAAAGAAATGTTTTTTTTTTTGAGTTAGAGTCTCACTCCATCCATCACCCAGACTGGAGTGCGTGACGTGCTCCTGGTCACTGCAGCCTCGTCCTGTTGGGCGCCGGTGATTCTTCTGCCATAGCCTTCCAAGTAGCCGGAACTACAGGTCCGTTCTACCATGCTCGGCTAATTTTTTTTTTTTTTTATTCTGGAGATGAAATCTTACCATGTTGCCAGGGATGGTCTTGAACCTGTGGGCTCAGGCAATCCTCTCACCTCAGCCTCCCAAAGTGCTGAGATTACCGACTTGAGCCACAGTCAAACAGGCTGCTAGAGACAACAAAGTAAAGGCTATAATACCACTTATGCCACAAAACCCTAATACCTTTGTTAAACCACAATATACTCAGGAAGCAGTACTTTGGACAAAGCAACGAGGCTTTAACTTAAATAGTCAAGGATAGTGGAAAGGAGAGATGAAACTCTTCTTGCCTGAAAATAATCTCTGAAAAACTGTTAAGGAATTACACCTAGGTAGAGATGCCCTAGAGAGCTTAATAAGGCAATCTTCCACAGACAAAGAAATGCACAGAACAGTGAGGGAGGTAACCTGGTCACATTTTCTTTGCTCTGTAAACAAGCCAGGGGGGCACCTAAAACAACCTCTGTGACCCACATCAGTACAGACAAGGGCTCTTATACAGAGGAAGACTGACAAATACGTTTTACCGGATGACACCATCTAAATGTTACTGGGATTTGTTAGTGTTTATTGATACATTCACTGGCTAGATTAAGGCCTATCCCTCCAAAGCAAAAGGGTCATTAATATAGCCAAGGTGTTGTTAAAAGAAATCATCTCCTGTTTTAGAATTCCTAAAACCTGCCAGAGTGATAATGGACCATATTTTACAACTAAAATTACTCAAGCAGAATCAATAGCTTTAAAAATTAAAGATTATGTGAACCGGGCTCGGTGGCTCAGCCTGTAATCCCGCGCCTTTGGGAGGCTGAGGGGAGTGGATCGCCTGAGCCCGTGGGTTTGAGACCCGCCTGGGCAGCGAGACCTCATCTCTACAATAAATCAAAACATCAGCCGGGCGTGGTAGCGCATACCTGTAATTCCAGCTACTCAGAAGGCTGAGGTGGAAGGATCTCCGGAGCCCAGCAGGTTGAGGCTGCGGTGGCCGGGAGCGGCCACTGCACTCCAGTCTGGGCGACAGACTGAGACTCCAACTAAAAAAAAAAAAAAAATTAAAGATTATTTACAGTCCTCCTGGAGACCTCAGTCATCAGAAAAGGTAAAAAAGGCTAATCACCTTTTAAAAAAATACTTAGCAAGTTATGCCAAAAAAAAGAAAAGAAACGAAAAAGAAAAAATCAAGTCATGGGTAAGGCTGCTGCCTATAGCTTGGCTCAAGACTGGAATCTGTAAGAACTCAATTCACTTAAGTCCTTTTCAAATGTTATACGAATGTCCCTTCTTGGACTCTAATTTTTTACAAGATAGAAAAACCCTTGGAAATAACCCAACACGTCATTAATTTGAGACAAGTTCAAAAAGCTATTCAGAAATATGCTAACCAGCTCCTGGCAAAAATCCTTTAAAACCACCGATTCAACGTGGAAATCTAGTCCTGCTTATTACCTACTTAATAACCGCAAGACCAGCTTCAGCCAAAATGAAAAGGGCCATACCAGGTTCTTCTTAGCACACCTGCTGCTGCAAAACTACAGGGAATCAATAGTTGAGTACACATATCGAGAGCTAAACTTATGCCTCTTGAGTCTCCACAGGCCGAGAAACCTGCCACAACCAACCAACCAACCAACCATGCTACTCCTGTAAGCCGGTGAAAGTCTTGAAATTTCTTTTCAAGCAAAAGTCAAATCAAGGACATCAGATGCCTATATTCAGGAATATATATATTCTTTTGCTTTGCCATTATTTTTAAAAACAGAGAATGGAAACAAAATACTATTAATTTATCCTGCACTATTGCCACAAATGAGCTTCTGAAGGACTGTTAGCTATTTCCTGAACCTCCCAAAATACTGTAAAATGGCTCTTCTATGCCATCCAGTCTCCTATAAACTTTACTGTTATTCGTGGGAGGCCTGACCACATTAAAAAATTGATTGTCGTTCAAGTTTCTTTACCTATGCAGTTTTTTCCTTACTATACACTCACTGCCACTTTAATAAAACCATAGAGATGGAAGCTTATCATTTAAACTGTGCTAGTAACCACAAACCTTGTAGCCCCTACAGAAAAAAAAAAAAGACCAATTAATACCTGGATTGCCAGTATATCTGACTTTATTTGCTTTTTCTACATGCCAACACAATTTAACCCAGGATGTCCAGCTCAGGATGGGTATAATCAAGAAAATATGCGTCCCTTGAGTGGGGAAAACAAATTATTCCCTTGCAAATCAAACAAAAAAATTCAGTCTCACACAAAGGAAAAATAGACCCTCTCTTTTGAGGATGTCCTTTATCTCCCCTTTGCCATGAAGAACCCAACTGCATTAAGCATCATCCTGGGTGCAAAAAACTCCCCAAAGTGGGTGTGCCCCCCACAGAGGTGCTATTTTATGTAATTTAAAGAAAAATTTCTGGCCACATTATGTCAAACCACACGACAGTTACCCAGGGCCTGGACAGGCATGAGCTATTTCCTGATAAATTATGTTAAAATGTTGGGCCAATGCGCTCTGGAAACTCTGAACCATTAAAGGCTTCATGTTACAGTATATAACATCACCAAACCTAGACTCAAACGAATGCTTGGAATAATACTGCAAAAGTTGAAACTCCAATTGAAATCCTAGTACCCTGGGGAGAGTTTGTATACCACCAGGCCACTTTATCACTACAACTTTGAATGTTCTTTCTCAGCCTACTGGTAATGCTTTAAAGGTTTTATTAAAATCTGTTGGTTCTCTTGCTAATATAGTGATGAATAATCATTTGGCTCTAGATTATTTGCTTGTGTGACAAGGAAAAGTTTATGCAGTTATTAATAAAACTTGCTGTACTTACATAAATGTTACTGAACTAGTCAAAAAATATTTTTTTAAAGTTTAGACTAAGGCTAGGCAGCTCCATGATTTTTTTTTTCTAGAGGGCCCTTACTACAAATTCTGTTTAAAACACTATTAAAAATGCCTTGCCTTCTTTTGCCTGAGTCATTCCCTTTATTGGTCCTGTGTGATGATTATAATTCTGTTGATATTCAGCTCATGTCTTTTTAACTGCCTGGTTAAATTTGTTTCTTCCAAACTTGAACTTTTTCATGCCCAGACAATGATTATGCAAGGATAACACTCAGTGCCCACTGTTGATGCCACTGTCAAGACCAATCTAGACAAGTTAGGATCAAATAGGGAAAAATCTTCAATCCCTAGCTACACAGGCCTATGTCCCTCGTAAGCTTTAAAAAAACAGGAGGGAAATTGAGACAGGATAGCTGGCATAGCTTACATATAGGTAGTGAGTTTCTCACAGGTAGGCTTAGATAATTAGAAAATCAGATGGTCAGGCTTCTGGGCATTGTCTTGTTGGAACATGACACATTTAAACAACTGCACACTGACCAAAACTCAGGCTGACCTTGGAAGATGGGGCAACTGGCTACAAAGACCGAAAAGAAGAGGGTAGGTAGTTACCAGGGTCACTATGGCATGGTGCTCTAAGAGAAAACAATTAAGGAATGAGAGCCATTTCTATTATCTCAGAAATTCCTCGTGACATTGAGACACAGGGCTCTAAGAGAAAACATAATTTAAAAACAACTTTCTTATTGTTCCCAAAGTTCCTATGATACAGGCAAAACTTAAAAGTAAAATAATAAGAATTAACACCTCCGATAAAAACTTAGCTTAGAAGTAGGTTACTTAATCATGATTTTGGAAATATATACGAGTATTCTCTTAACGGAAAGGATGTGTCTTTTCCCTTATACACATCTATGTTCTCTCTTGAACGTCCTTTTTTTTCCTCCAATAAACTTTACTTTCAACTTCTCTCTGCATCTTGCTCTGAAATTTCTTTCTGTACAAGCCAAGGACTCATGGAACAACTACACTTTATACTACCCGACATCAGAACCAGAGGAAAAACCAAGTGAGCCCCAAGTGTGTGCCCAGTAGTTTTATTTTAACTTGAAGAGTATTCTTTCCTATCATTTTTTTTCTATGTCCAATGAGTGGAACTTGAATGAATCACACCATGATTCAAGCATTTTGAAATGCAGTAATATTTATCTAATTCAGTAGGAAAAAGAGGAGAATTTATTTTGAAATTTTAGAAATCCTAAAAGATGTATTAAGTTTTTAGTGTGTTAAGGGCACACATGCGCTCTCTAGAAGTCATGGGGTAAGCAGCTCTGCAGATTTTCAACGTCTGTTTTCATGTCAGAGCTCACAGTGTATCTCCTTGACATTTTTAGAGGACCTTCTCTTCATTCTTTTCTTTCTTCATGAGGACATCAGGAAGGCCCCATGGTGGGCGAAGGGAGAGAAGTGTCAGTTTCAGTCCTTTGCCTGCCACAATTATGAGAAAGTTCCTGCAAAAAGAAGTGGAAGAAAGTGAGGCAATTTTCAAAGTAGGCAAAAGTCATTTAGTCAGCATAAAAATAATGAACCAAATAAGCAATCTCTTTGTGCAATGAAATTGAGCAACAATAAGTATTTCTCTGGAATTCAAATTCTTTTATGTCAGTAACACTTTCTGAAATGCTACCCTGGGGCATTTTCATGACCAATTAAGATAAAGGGCAGCTGATTTACAGCTGTTTCCCTGATTTAAAATATTTACAAAAAAATTAAAATAGGCGAGCTATATAAAACCCAGACCCCTGATGTACAGCCAATGTGGTTCCATTTAGATCAGGAAGAAGGAGGTGATTGAAAAAACTGTCAAAAATAAACTCTTTAATATTTTGCTGTTCAAGTTTAATCTTTAAAAAAGTTTCTACTACATATTCATCATAATCAATTAGACGGACATGAACATATTTAAGGAAAAGACCAAAGTAATAAGGAATATAATACTGCTGGCTCTGCTCTAACGTCTAAAGCAATCAAACAACTTCTGAATAGGAGACAGGGGTGATTCAGGTTTTTTCTTGCCTGTATACATAACATATGGGCAAGGCATATGTACATATCACAGAGGAGATCAGTATCTTACAGCTCAAGGTAAAGCAGATAAGTTACAGGATAAGTTCACATCACTGGGTTCATGAAGCAAAATGACAACGCAATCAGAGGTGTTGGGATCTTCGTGACCCTTTTTACCTTTAAGCTTTCCTCACAGGGTAGTTGTGAAGGTTGGTTGGAAAAATACGTGTAAAAATGCCTTCTGAACTGGAAACTTTTTTCCAGGTGTTGTGGATGATGAACTCAAGCCCTGAGAGGTGAGGGGAGTCCAGGGCACACACTCACAAAGGGTGCCCCTTGCCCTTCAGGATCTGGTGGTGTTTAAATGATTCAACCTCAATCTCAATCCGGTGACTGCAGTGCATCTCTGTGTTACATGGATGGAGGAAAAGGGTATGATGTGTTCGTATGTGGGTGGTTGTAATGGGGTATCTGGAGTGGAAAAGAGAGAAAAGAAACAGGACTTTATTTTTAAATGATCACTTATATTCCTCTCTTGACCAGCTAGCAGGAGGCTAACCCTCCTCTGAGCTCATACATTTTTTTCATCCCTCTTTCAAGTACACACAGTATCCTAATGGTTCTTTCTCCCATTAGACCTGAGAATCTTGCAGACTCAATAAATATTGGTTACGTAAGTTAAAAAACTGCTTCAAAATTCAATATTTTAAGGATGAAGCAAATGTGAATAGTATGATATAAGGGTTGTTTGATAACTCCAAAAGCTCAAATTAGACATTTTTGCTGCTGTTGTTGTTGCTTTTTCAGACACCTTGTTAAATACAAGCAACAACAGGATTTACAATGTATATAATTTTTGCTTTTGAGGCACTACACATGTAGTACGGGAAGTAGATTTGTAATAACACAATTGCACCAAAGCAGGAAACCACAGAAAACTTAAAATTAGAAGTGTCATGTGAGCTGAGTCTTGAAATATTAGTAGTATTTTACCAGCAAAAGAGCGGAGGGAAGTGCATTTTGTATAGGGAACAGCATGTGCAAAGATAAGGAAGGGTGCAATAGCATGGTTCATTCGAAAACTAGAAGTATAGCTGTGTAGTGGAAATGGGGAGAAAAACAAAGACATCTCAAGTGCCTACTAAGTTGCCTGCATTTCTCTCTTTTTCTTTATTACGATTGTTGGGGATTTTAGCGTGTGCTAGCTTAAATTACTGACACTATTCTTCATCTCTCTCTGTATCTACCCCCTTGCCAGGTAACTGGACTCCTTCTCTCTCTGAGGCAAAGTGTCTCTTCCAGTTACTTTTCTTTGGTCAAGGGAGGTGAGTAGATAGGAACTTGAAATGTACTGGAGGAGTACATCTTGTACCTCTGTTCTCCTGCCCTTATTGTATAGGAAGCTTCCCACGGGTAGCTGCTACTTCATTTGCTGAGACACCAGAATAAACACTCATGGAGCAGAGCCTCATCATCTGACCCATAGAGCTAGGAGCAAAGTAAACACTTAATGCTATGCCACTGAAATTTTGTGGTTATGTTGTTGCAATAGTATTTTGAAGAATGAGGCTTGGGCGTGTTTGAACAATAGTTTCGTAACACTGACTCCTGAAATCACTCAGCTTTCCTGACTCAGCCTCATAGAAGATCTGGCATACAGGGCAGAATCAGGAGAGCAGAATGGCTGTATTTGGCAAGCTGATCCCAAAGCAGAGCCATGGAAAGTGGAGAGATGTGCATGCCCTATTCTCACTTCCAGCTTTACCCTAAGAGAGTCTTCATCTATAAAATGTTGTGATTGATGCCTGCTTTTCAGGGTCTTATGAAGGCTAAATGAGGTACATAAATAAAGGATCAATACAGTGCCTGGTATAGGATGTACTCAACGTACATCCTTCCTTTCATTCATTCCCTATCTTAATTAGTCTCTGTTTTGTGTCTTTGTCTATTATTTTTTTCTTTCTCCTTTTCTAAATTTTCTTCCTTTCCCTCCATCTTTCTAATTCAACTCTAAATTAATGATACTATATACTACATTATTCTAACGCTATGCTCTTTTCTTAGTTTTTTTCCTTAATTTACAAATCCAATGCATGAAACATTCTGTCCTTTATAGGCACAAATCAAGCTGAATCAAATTTCTTTAAAAAAATCATCTTGCGTGTTCAACTGATTTTTCCCATTTTGGGTCATTGGCTCTTCCAGTTCCTATGTTGCTGTCCAAATTCTCCTAAGTTTTCTGTTTCTTCTTGTGACTCCCTAGAGAGAAAATACTTTCTCATTCTAATTTAATATGTGTTTGAGCTCATTGTATTTTTATTTCAAATTTTTAGTTATATATTGGAGCAATATGTAGAACACTATTGTTGTCTGCATTTTTAATCTCATACTTATTTTGGTGGCTTCTTCAAATCAATGTTGAAGGACTGACACAAGAGAAAAAAGTACAAAAAAGCCTAGTGCAGGGCCCAGGTGAAGAAGTTACTTGGAAGGAAGGAAGGAAGGAAGGAAGGAAGGAAGGAAGGAAGGAAGGAAGGAAGGAAGGAAGGAAGGAAGGAAGGAGGAAACAGGGAGGGAAGGAGGGAGGAAAGGAGGAGGAAAGAAAAAGGAACAAATAAAGAACTGTTAACCTGGCAAGATGATACAAACACGAAAGGAGTGAATAACGACTCTCTGTTGTGAAAAGCAAAGGTACAACCAGTTCCACATGCCTTAGTGAGCTGTGAGGCAAGACCAAAGACAAGGGCAGCCTACAGCCTGATGAGAGGGTGCACAGATAACAAACATTTGGCACCACAGACTAAACCACAGTCTCCATGCAAAGATGATCAATATCAAACTTCTACATCCATCTATGCTTGTGCTTTCCAGCTTATTTTTGGCTTTTGGACATGAAGACCATGATGTGAGGAAAAAGCCAAATAACATAAAAACCTTATTATGCAATAGCTGTGCAATACTATTATACAATAACTGTGCAATACTAATATGCAATAACTGTGGTTTAGGAAAAAAAATAATAGTCACAGTTGAATAATAGCCATAGTTGACAATCTCAACTTATTCGCAGCACTGACTCTAGGAACTCTTTATTAGAGTAAAATATTTCCTAAGATTTTGAGGAAGTGCATTTTCATCCTATAGTTCATTTTTTTGAGCATCCAACAGACAGCTAGCTCTCTCTCTCTCTTTTCTTTTGTACATACTCCTCCACGAAGGCATACAGCACCCTGAATAGAAGAAAAGGCAAGAGTAACCGTTTATTCCTCAACAGCAATAACATTTGCTACTTTTAAGGACCTGGTTCTCTGATCTTTCCATATTTAGTAAAGCCTAGGAATAACAGAGTGAGATGCATTTAATAACACTTGTCAGATTTATGTAGCAACGCCTAAAGGTGAAAAAAGAAATTTGAATACACTGTGCATTTCAGCCAGATCAGAGGACTTTTTATCTGATATATTTAGACAGTTTTAAAAATGTACTCCTGGACCATAGCAAATATTAATTTCCATCTTATGGAACTCGTGACTTGATCTGTCTCTGGTCTGTGTGGCAGGCTTGGCTTTACCCTGGTATCCTCAACTAGCTTTGAATTAGGAAGTAAACATTTCTCTTGTTCCCTTCTTGAGCAAAATGGATAGAGGGAGATGTACTTTGCTTTATTTCAACAAAATACATGCCTTCAATTTCCTCTTGTCTGTGTAGGAAGCCTTGCAGGCATCACTGACAAAGTATTTGGGGGCATTCAGAAGGGAACTTAAATGAGCTTACCCACAGCCCAAGACTGCTCCCTCATCAATGACATTGTAGTATGTAGCACTCATTTTTCTGGAGCCCAGGAAGAGGAGCTGTGATCCTTAGGCTTCCAGCATATAACCTTTATTTAAAGAGACTTGTAGTCCAGGACATGTTTCTTTCTCAAATGAAAATAGAAATACATTATTATCTAGTGATTCATAGAACCATGAAGTTTCCTGATTTCTTAGTAGAAAGAAGAATGCTAAACTTTAAGCCCTGAAATCTCTAAGAAGAGAAAGCAAATCCCATATTAATATTAATATTTTTAATTTTAAAAATTTAAATTTTAAAGATGTGGAATGCAATTCAGGGTTAGATATACAAATGTTCATTATGCAGGTACCCTTGCTGATGAGGTGTGCCCCCGCCTGGTAGTTTCCCACTACTGCCAATCTCACCTCCCACGTCCCCCCCCCCCAGCAGTTTCCACTACTGCCAATTCCTATCTTATAGTATTATGATAATTGTTCAAGGTCTGCTTATGAGTACATGTGGTACTCAGTTCTTTTGTTTCGCTCAGTATTATAGACTCTAAGTCCATCCAAGTTGCTGCGAAGTTCAAAATTTTGTCCTTCTTTATGGCTGCGTAATATTCAATTGTGTATATGTACCTCATTTTTTTATCCAGTCCTCTTTTGATGCACAGCACAGTTGGTTCCATAGTTTTGCTATTACATTAATATTAATATTTATCACTCAGTCTGTTGGGCAGCTCAAAATGTAGTCATTAGAGTGACATTGATATTATGTTAGTTATTGATAAATTCTGCAGCCCTTAGGAAGGAGAGAGGAGAGAAAACTGAAGAACTAGTGATGTTCTAATTTATTGAAAAGTAGTTATAGATCTAATATCACAGGACTCAAAATGATCCCATTTTAACCGGACAGCTTGTATAGTTTCCTATGCAGTGGTATAGCAGAGACTTTTGAGTCTCTGTATTTAATTTCTATGAACCATCACTGATTTTGCTATTTTGTAGTGGATAGTTCTGTAGCTCAGACTCATAAAGAAAGCATACTATTTCAAGCTCAGGGAATGCCTTTTCCACTTTCTACCTCTGTGCTTTTTCCGTAACTGCAGGGGTTATCCATTCTCTTTTAAGCTCAGCCTTGAAGAAGTGAACTAGAAGTTGATACCCTGAGAAGCAATCTTTAATTAAAGGGAAATAGGAGTTGGTGGACAAATGTTGATGGATATAATCATTTATTTTTTGCTTATTCATATTTTCCATTTGATATATCTATTTGTTGCTACTTGAAGAATTTCCTTTATCTTTTTTTTTAAACTTGGGTCAGCTAGTGACAATCTTTTATATTTTCTTTATCCAAGAGTCTATTTATTTTAACTTCACTTTTGAAGTTTGTTTTTGTTAGATATATAATTTTAGTTTATCTGTTCTCTTTTAAAAATAACGTAAAAAGATCATTCCATAATTTTTGGCTTTTATCGTTGTTGAAAATTTGGCATAAGTTAAGTTAATGTTGCTTTGAAGGTAATATATCTTTTTTCTGATGATTTAAAAATTTTTTTCTTTGATTTTCTGTTTCCAAGATTTGTGAGGTTTTTTTTTAAATTCTGCTTCAGTTTTAAAGTGCTTAATGAATATGTGAATTAATGTCTTTTAGTAGGATATGTACTCTGCAAATA
This sequence comes from Cephalopachus bancanus, assembly GCA_027257055.1. NCBI lineage: Eukaryota > Metazoa > Chordata > Mammalia > Primates > Tarsiidae > Cephalopachus > Cephalopachus bancanus. The sequence goes on from JAPVLO010002014.1 coordinate 19,558, forward strand.
TTCTCTCCTTTCTGTTTTTGGAGGAATCAGATTACATTTCAAGTAGACAACATGAACATTTCCTTTGATGGTATTGTTATTTTTTACTTCTTCGTAATTTTTTTAAATCTTCTATTTCATTCATCCTTTTTCCAAAGTTACTGTCAAACACATTTGTTATTGAGTTTATTTTTTTTAATTTTTAATTTTATTTTAGAATTGTGGGGTACATGTGAGGATTTACTACATAAGTAAGTTGTGAGCATGTGCAATTGGGACTTCCAGCGGGCCCTCTCTCCCCTAAGGGATCTGGTACCCAGTATATTGCCATGTGTCCCCAGTCCCTCCTCTTCATCTCCCTCCCTCCCTCCTTCCTCTAGCCATGTCCAAAGACTGCTGTTCCCACTTGTCCTCCTATGACCAATGATCAGGGTCCACTTCTAAGCGAGAATATGTCATATTCAGTTTTTTGTTTCTGTGATAGTTTATTTAGTATGATGGTCTCCAATTGCATTCATGTTGCTGTGAAAGACAAGATTTTGTTTTTCTTATGGCTATCATATAGATGTACCACATTTTTTTCCATCCAGTCCACTCTCCATGGTTATCAGGGTCGGTTCCATGTTTTTGCTATGGTGAATAGTGGTGCAATCAACATATGTGTACAGGTGTCTTTGTTTGGTAGAGCAATTTATGTTCTTCTGGGTATATTCCCAGAAGTAGGATTGCTGGATTGTATGGCAGCTCAATTTTTAGTTCTTTAAGAAAACACCACACTGCTTTCTACAAAGATTGAACTAGCTTACATTCCCACCCACAGTGTAGAAGCATTCCCTTTTCTCTGCAGACATGCCAACCTGTTGTTTATTGACTTTTTATTTTATTTTATTTTTTTTATAATCGATATTTTTAATTTTGATATTGTGGGGTTCAGTCAAGGGTTAGTTATACAAATATGCTTAATTCAGGCCCCTTGTTGATAATTGGTGTCTCCCCGTCTCCAGACAGATGTTTACTACCATTAATCCCATCTCCCCCAATAGTTTCCCAACACTGTCAGTCATTTTCGTATAGTATTGCATTGGATGATCAAGGTCCACTATATGAGTGAGAATATGTGGTACTCAGATCTTTGTTTCTGTGAGAGGTCACTTAGTATTATAGACTCTAGCTCCATCCAGGTTGCTGCAAAATTCATGATTTTGTTCTTTTTTATGGCTGCATAGTATTCCATCGTGTATATGTACCACACTTTTTAATCCAGTCCTCTTTTGATGGACAGCGTGGTTGTTTCCAGGTTCTTGCTATTGTGAACAATGCTGCAATAAATATTCATGTGCAGGTATCTTTTTTATAGAGTGATTTGAGTTCTTCAGGGTATATTCCCAGTAGGGGGATTGCAGGGTCATATGGGAGGTTGATGTTTAGAGCTTTTAGGAATTGCCACACTGCTTTCCACAGAGGTAGCACTAGTTTACACTCCCACCAACAGTGTAGAAGTGTTCCCTTTTCACCACACCCTCTCCAGCAGCTGTTATTTTTTGAGTTGTTGATAATTGCCATTCTGGCTGGAGTTAGGTGGTATCTCAATGTGGTTTTGATATGCATCTCCCTGATGATTAATGAGGTTGAGCATTTCTTCATGTGTCTGTTGGCTGCTCGGATATCTTCCTTTGTGAAGTGTCTGTTCATATCTTTTGCCCACTTTATAATGGGGTTGTTTGTTTTTTTCTTTTCAGCACATTTGAGTTCCTTGTAGATCCAGGATGTTAAGCCTTTGTTAGACCTGGAGTCGGCAAATACTTTTTCCCAGTCTGTAGGCTGTCTTCCTGCTCTCTTGATGGTTTCTTTGGCTTTGCAGAAGCTTGTCAGTTTAGTGAGGTCCCACTTGTCTATCTTATCCCTTATGGCCTGTGGGTTTCGAGTTTTGTTCAGGAATTGGATGCCAGTTCCAATTTCCATGAGGGTATGTCCTTCATTTTCTAAGGTTCTTATGGTTTGAAGTTCTATATTTAGGTCCCTGACCTATTTTGGAGTTAATTTTTGTGTATGGGGATAGATAGGGGTCCTGGTTTCAATCTTCTGCATGTGGTCAGCCAGTTTTCCCAGCACCATTTACTGAATAGGTTCTCCTCTCCCCAGTGGTAGGTGGTGGGGGCTTTGTCAAAGATGAGTTGGTTGAGAAATTGAGGTCTTGCCTCTGGAATCTCAGTTATATTCCATTGGTCTATATGCCTGTTCCTATACCAATACCAAGCTGTTTTGATGATTGTAGCTTTATAGTAAAGTTTGAAGTCTGGTAATGTGATACCACCTGCTTTGTTTTTTTTGCTGAGGATTGTTCTGGATATTCTTGGTCATTTGTGTTTTTTCTAGGTCTGAGAAGAATGTTGCTGATAATTTGATAGGTATTGCATTGAATCTGTAGATTGCCTTAGGTAAGATGGACATCTTCACAATGTTGATTCTTCCAATCCATGAGCATGGGATATTTTTCCACTTGTTTGTGTCATCTTTGATTTCTTTGAGCAGAGTTTTGCAGTTTTCATTGTAAAGGTCTTTCACATCTCTGGTTAGGAAGATGCCAAGGTATTTCATTTTCTTTGTGGCTATTTTGAGTGGAATTGTGCTTCTTATTTGGTTTGTTTGTTTATTATTGGTTTAAAGAAATGCGATTGTCTTTTGCACATTTATTTTATATCCTGAGACTTTGCCAAAGGCCTTTATCGGTGTAAGGAAGTTTTTGACAGATTCTCTTGGGTTTTCAAGGTATACAATCATGTCATCTGCAAAGAGAGATAATTTGACTTCCTCTTTTCCTATTTGGATACCCCTGATTGCCTTCTTTTCTCTGATCGCTCTAGCCAGGACTTCCAATACTATATTAACAGGAGGGGTGAGAGTGGGCATCCTTGTCTTGTTCCAGTTTTCAGGGGAAATGGTTCCAATTTTTGTCCATTTAGAAGTATACTGGCTATGGGTTTCTTGTAGATGGCTTTTACTATTTTGAGGTATGTTCCCTGTATGCCTAGATGTTCAAGAGTTTTTATCAAGAAGGGGTGCTGGATTTTATCAAAAGCTTTTTCTGCATCTAATGATATAATCATGTGGTTTTTGTTTTGACATCTGTTGATGTATTTAATTACATTTGTTGTTTTACAGATGTTGAACCAGACTTGCATCCCAGGGATGAATCCTACTTGGTCATAATGGATGATTTTTGAAATGTGTTGTTGAATCTGGTTTGCTAGGATCTTGTTGAGAATTTTAGCATCTATGTTCATCAAAGATATTGGCCTATAGTTCTCTTTTTTTGTTGGATCTTTACCTGGCTTGGGTATCAATGTGATGTTAGCTTCATAAAATGTTTTGGGGAGGGTTCCATCTTTCTCAATTGCCTGAAATGGCTTCAGTAGGATTGGAATCAGTTCCTCCTTAAATGTCTTGTAGAATTCTGCTGGAAAGTCATCTGGTCCGGGACTTTATTTTGTAGGTAGATTTCTTATTACATAGTCAATTTCCTTGATTGTTATTGGTCTATTGAGGGTCTCAATTTCTTCTTGTTTCAACCTAGACAGGTTGTGTGATTACAGAAAGTCCTCAATTTTCTTGAGGTTTTCAAGTTTGTTTCCATACATGTACATAGTAGTCTCTGATGATCTTTTGTATTTCTTCAGGGTCAGATGTGACTTCATCTTTTGTGTTTCTGATTATGCTTATTTGGGTTTTTTCTTTCTTTTTCTTGGTCTGTCTAGCTAGGGGACCATTTTTCTTGTTTACCCTTTCGAAAAACCAGCTTTTTGTTTCATTGATTTTTTTGTATTGTCTTTTCATCTTCTATGTCCTGGATTTGGGCTTTTATTTTGGTGATCTGGATTCTTCTGCTGAAATTAGGGTTTTTGTGATCCTGCTTTTCCACCTTTCTTAGGTGGCTTGTTAGGCTATTAATTTGTGCTCCTTCCAATTTCTTCATATGTGTTTGTAGGGATATAAATTCCCCTTTTACTACAGCTTTTAAGGCATCCCAGAGATTTTGGTAAGATGTTTCTTCATTTTCATTTGTTTCCAGGTATCTTTTGATCTCCATTTTGATTTCATCATTGATCCAGGAGTGGTTTAGCATCATGCTGTTTAGTTTCCATGTCTTTGTGGGTTTTGGGGGGACCCTGTTGGTGTCAATGTTTATTTTTATTCCACTGTGGTCCGAGAAAGTGCATGGTAGAATTTCGGTCTTTTAAAATTTGCTTATGCTTGATTTGTGACCGAGAATGTGGTCGATCTTGGAATATGTCCCGTGCGGTGATGAGTAGAATGTGTATTCTCTGGTCTTTGGATGGAGTCTTCTGTAGGTATCAATTAAATCCATTTGGTCCAGAGTCACATTGAGGTTCTGAATCTCATTGCTGATTTTTTGTCCCGATGATCTGTCGAGGATTGTGAGTGGCGTATTAAAGTCCCCAGTTAGGATGGTGTTAGAATCAATATCTTTCTTTAGTTTTCCTAGGAGTTGCTTTGTAAAAGTTGGTGCACCTATATTAGGTGCATATATATTTAGGATAGATATTTCTTGTTGATGGAGTGAGCCTTTTATCATTATGTAGTGGCCCTCTGTATCTTTTTAAATTTTTGATAGCTTAAATGGTATTTTGTCTAAAATTAGGATCACGACTACACTTTCTTTTGTGTCCCATTCGCCTGAAAATTTGTTTCCCATCCTCTTACTTTGAGTCTGTGCATGTCCTTTCTAGTGAGATGGGTCTCTTAAAGGCAGTATATTGTTGCCTGGTGATACTTTATCCATTTTGCCATTCTATGTCTTTTCAGTGGTGGTGCATTTAGTCCATTCACTTTCAGGCTAATTATTGAAATGTGAGAGTTCATCCCTAACATGTAGTTCTTTTAGAGTTGTTCTTCCACTTGGTTTATTGTCTTTCTTTTGTTTTGGGGGTTGGTTCATATGTATTTTATTCTTTTTCCTGTACTCTTATGAAAAATGTTGCTCTTTTTTTCCACTTTTCTTCTGTGTTTAGTACTTTCTTAAGTGTTTCATGTAGAGGTGGTTTGGTGGCAGCATAGGTTCTTAGGGATTGGATATCTGGGAAAGATTTTAATTCTCCCTCGCTGATGAAGCTTAATCTGGCAGGGTAAGTTATTCTTGGTTGAAATTTTTATCTTTTAGGACTTTGAAGATAGGGCTCCAAGCTCTCCTAGCCTGCAGGGTTTCTGTAGATAAATCTGCTGCTATTCTAATTGGTTTTCCATGGTAGATAATCTGACCTTTTTCTCTTGCTGCCTTTAGGATTTTTTCTTTTATGCCTAATTTGTTTAGGTGAATTATTATGTGTCTAGGAGTTGGTTTTTTCATTTGTTGTCTTGCAGGAGTTCTCTGGATCTCTTGTGTTTGGGTTTTTGCATCATTGATTAGATAAGGGAAGTTTTCTTGAATGATCTCATGGAAGGTTTGTTCCTATGTGGTCTCTATCTCTCTTTCTGCCTCAGGCAGACCAATTACTCTTAGGTTAGGCCTCTTGAGGTAATCGCTCAGCTCTTGAAGGATTTTTTCTGTCTTTTTGAGCTTGTTTTCTGTGTTTTTGAGAGTTTGGGTTATTTCTATATTTTGGTCCTCAAGCTCTGAGATTCTTTCTTCTGCTTGGGTAATTCTGCTTTCCATGCTTGTCAGTTTATTATTTATGTCATTCATAGTATTATTTATTACTGTTATGTCAGATATCAGCTCCTTTCTAGTTTCTTCTTGAGTCTCTTCAATTCTTTTTAATCTCTCCTTTAATGCCTTGATGTCTAAGGTTGTATTTTGAGACCATTCATTCTGGCCAGGGCTCTTCGTTGTTTGCATTCCAAAGTCAGTTTTCTCAGTGTCTGCCCTCCCAGGAGTCTGGGAGAGACCCATATTCTTCTTTTGGTTTTTCTTCATTTGTGTAGATTTTTCTCTCTCGTCCCTTAGTGGATCAAGTTCCTGAGATCTAATCTCCAGCCTCTCTCCTCTGTTTCTATTGCAGGCAGTTAGCTTGTTGCCTAGGAGATCTGTGACACTAGTCTTTATTCAGTGTAGGGGAGGGGCTTTGTCTCCTGTTAATGACGTCACCATGGGAACCAAGGTGGAGGCTCTGCTAGGTAGGCGGGGTGATGCGATATAAATATGCCTTGAAAAGGGCGGAGGTGGTGGTTTTACTTTCACTTTTAGGGGACTTCTGTGGGTCTCTAGGCAGGACCAGCTTCACAGCTGGGCGCTGGATCTGGGGTGCCTCCAGCCAGCTGGGGTGGAGGACAAGGTTGGGCGTTTCCTCCTCTGGAGCTGGAAGCCTGTGATCGGCACCTTACGCCAGCTTGGGGTTCTGCCCTTACACAGGCTTGTGGTCGCGCATGCTGAGTGCCTCAGCCAGGGTGGGCCAGGGCTTCCGATCTCCATAGCTCCAGAGGGCAGGTGGTGGTTCTGGGTCCCTCCCAGGGCACTTTAGCCAGAAATGGGACCGGTATCTCTAAGGGGTGGGTGCTCAGAGCCTCCCTGCATGACCGGCAGCTTCGTGCTGGGTGCGGGTCTCCATGATGTGGCCGGGATGGAGCTGGAATCTGGGATTTGGAATTCCCCAGCTGGCTGGAATCACATATAGTGAAGCAGCCATGGTCCGGCGGCAATGTCTGGCCCTGCGTGGGACCAAAAGTCCCCAAGCCTTGTACCAGTGCGACTGGAGGTGGGCAGGGGGGTGCAGGAAGAAAAGTATTAGTCTTTTTGGAAAACTCACGTTCAGAGAATCTCAGGGATTCATCTATGTGGTCGCCATCTTCAGATCGCTCTCTTTATTGACTTTTTAATGATGGCCAGCCTTACTGGTGTTATGTGGTATCTCACTGTAGTTTTAATTTGCATTTCACTGATGATTAGTGAAGTTGAACTTTCTTTTGGTATGTTTGTTGGCTGCTTGAATATCTTCCTTTGAGAAGTGCCTATTCATGGCCTTTGCCCATTTTTTAGTGAGGTTGTTTGTTTTCTTGCTGTCGACTCATTTGAGTTCCTTGTAGATCATGGATATTGGGCTTTTGTCAGAAGCATAGCTAGCAAATATTTTTTTCCCATTCTGTGAATTGTCTCTTTGCTCTTTTGATGGTTTTTTTTTGCTGTGAAAAATCTTTTCAGTTTGAGAAAGTCCTTCCTGTTCATTATAGGTTTTGTGGCATTTGCTTTTGAGGACTTGGCCATAATATCTTTGGTATTAAAGTCTCCAACTATAATTGTGTGGGTGTCTATGTACTCTCCTAGTTTAAGTAGCAATTGTTTTATAAATCTGGGTCCTTCTATGCTGAGGACATATATATTTAAGATGGATATTTGTTTCTGGTGAAAGAAGTAGTCTCCTTATTAATTTTTATTGATTTGAAATCTGTTTTGTCTGATATAAGAATAGCAACTTCTGCTCTTTTTTTGTTTTCCATTTGCCAGGAAGATCTTTCTACAGTTCCTTTCCTTGAACCTGTGGTGTCCTTTGCAGTGGAATAGGTTTTCTGGAGGCAACAGAAGGTTGGATCTTGTTTCTTTATCCAGTTTGCTGCTCTGTGCCTTTTTCATGGCATGTTCAGCCCATTCACATTTAAGGTAATTATCAATATGTGGAATTTTATTCCTATAATATTGTTATTAAGAGACTGCTTTGCTTTTTAGATTTTGCAGTTGATTTGTATTTACTGTTAACTCTGTTCTTGCCTGTGCTTTTGCAATGAGTGGAACTGTTCTTTCATTTCTGTGCTTAGAACTTTCTTAAGCATCTCCTGAAGGGCTGGTCGGGAGATGATATATTATCTTAAGGATTAGTTGTCTGGGAAGGATTTTAATCCTCCTTCATTGATAAAGCTTAGTTTTGCAGGGTAGGAATTTCTCGGCTGGAATTGCTTTTATTAAGGAATGTAAAAATGGGGACCCAGTGTCTCTAGGCTTGTAGAATTTCTGCCGAGAAGTCTGCTGCAATTCTAATAGGGACTACCCTGTAACTCTCTAGCTGCCTCTAGGGTTTCTTTCTTTCTTTCTTACTTTCTTTCTTTCTTTCTTTCTTTCTTTCTTTCTTTCTTTCTTTCTTTCATGGTTACCTTGTGGGGATGGATTATTATGTGCCTTGGGAAGGTATTCTCATGTAATATCTTGCAGGGGTACTCTGGATCTCTTGCATTTGCATGGTCACCTCTTTAGTGAGATAGGAAACAGTTTTTTGGATGATCTTTTGGAAGGCTTGTTCCAGGGTATTCTCAGTTTCCCCTTCTGCCCCAGGGATGCCAATCAGACATAGACTTGGTCTCCTTACATAATCTCAATCTTCTCATAGGCTTTACTCATTCTTCTTAAGCCTTTTTTCTTTGTTTTCTTTCAGGCTGGGTTAACTCAATATTTTTATCCTCAAGCTCTCTGCCTGGTCAATTCTACTGCCTAGGCTTGTCATGTGCTTTAAAGTTCCAAGAAAGAATTTTTCATTTCCAGGATTTCAGATTGGACCTTTCTTATACTGGTCAGCTGAATTTTATTTCCTGCACTGCTTCTATTCCCTGGATGATCTGTGCTTCTATATTCTCATGACTTTTTTTCACTGTTCTTGCCACTCATGGTTTGAATTCCATGTCTGTCATCAGGGACAGGTTGTTCTGGATGATTTTCACTGCTAGAGGTCTGGGAGGACCTTTTGTGGATGATACCTCCTTAAGGCTTTGCAACTTGCTCAGTTTTTTCCAACTGGTTCTTCCCTATCTGTGAAGACAAACTTTTCTCTTTTTATTTTTGTCTCTTTTTTTTAGTTAGATAATGTTTCCAATTATTGGGGTGACCTTCTGTGGGGTTTGTTTGTTTGTTTGTTTGTTTATATCCCACAAGGTACTCCTCTGCTGTGTTGCAACCTCTGTGTGTCCTGCTGTTCCTCTTGGTGTAGTTGCCATAGGAGGTGTCCACCTTTTGGCTAGTGTTGGAGGGTGCCTTCAAGGTGTCCTGTGATGTGAAGGCTCAGGGGTTGAGTTCTAAGGGGTGTTGGTCATCAGTGCCTATGGAAGACCCTCTGGAGAAGCTCCCTGAAGCCTCACTCCATGGACTGGTCTGCAAGAAGCATGGTGGCTTTGGCATCATTTTGATCCCCTTCTCAGGGTCTGTATTATTGTCTCAGGTGTTGCAATGGGCTCTGCCGGTTGGCCTTCAGCTAGCAGGTGACTCTTGAAGGAAACAGGCAGCTATAATGGTGGCTGTGGACTTTTTTTTCTTATTGGCCTATCTTACCCCAGGTAAGTGCACAGATGACCTGGACAATGGGTGGGGTTATGGAAACTCCCAAAGATTTTCAGTCCTTGGGATTTTAAGAGGGAGTGGAGGGAAAAGCTTGTGAGGGAGGGTTTTGTCAGACTGGGCCACCCTCCAGCTTCCCTTTGTGAGAATGACTGGCTACTCCAGTAAGAAATAGTACCCCTTGCTGTTGTGGCAATATTGTAAGGATGGCAGAGCTTTTTCTGTTGTTCAAATGAGTTCACACAGGAAGAGAGGGACTACCAGGACAGCAGGCACCTCTGCTCTGCAGCCTCTACCTCCCATTCTCTTGCCCAACTCAGGCACAAGCTGAGAACTCAAAGTGTTTTTTCCCAGCATCATTTTTCTTCCTTGCAGGCTGGGACCATGGTCTACATTACTATCTTCTGTTGTTAGCACTCAGTGGAAACTGGGAGGAGAGTTGGGTGCCCGCTACTGTGGCAGAACTGAAGAAGTGGCAGTGCTGTCTGTTGCCCAGAAGTATTCAAGAGGGGAGAGAGGGATTACCTGGAGCTCCTTGTGACTCCCCCTGCCTATAGGTTGCTCTGCCATCACGTACCCCAGATTAGTGCTGCCTGCAATGGTGGAAGCTGGCCTTGGAGTGAAATTGGCAGGGGATCTTTCTCTGCCTGAGACCTGGTGGCAAAGCACTGCCTATAGGGTACAGGTTCTCAGAGATGTTTTGGCCTTAGGCGTTCAGAGACCAGATGGGTTCCCAGCTCTACTGGGTTCTGGCAGCACCCTGCTGTGCTGTATCCAGGCTCTCTGCCATGGGGAATGGAGTCCTGTGAGGCTGGATGGGGAGCACCCAGTCCATGGTAGCAGCAGGCAAGTGCTATTCTATTGTCCCTCGCTCACCATTTCCCACATACTCAGCAGCTCTCTAACTCCAATGTGAGCTGGACATCTTCTCCCTTCTCTGTGTGTCCCAATGGTTCTCTGCAGGATATGGGGTGCACCCTCCATCTCAGCCTGCTCAAGCTGCGGGAGGTCACTGACTGCTGGGTCTCTCTTCCTTAGTCAGTTGGCTGCTTCTAGGTGGCCATCTTGGAGAAAGAGAGTTAATGTTTTTAATTACTGTATTTTACACTCTAGTGTTTCCATCTTTTAAAATAGAGTTTAGTTCTCTGGGGAGAGTCTTGATATATTGATTAGGCATTTTAAAATCTGAGCCCAATTATTCTGTATTCTAAAACCCTGTGTTCATGTTTCAATTGTCTACTTTTTTCTTTTTATTTGTGATCATTTAGTTCTGTTTCCTGACATGACTGATACTTTTGATTAAATGCTAAAAATGTGTATAAAACTTTTAAGATGTAATTTGAGGTTCTGGCTAATTGTGTTTTCTTTCAGGATTCACTTTTGCAGGCGATTAAAGGAGAGTGGATCACTTTAAACCAATTTGGGACTGAGCTGATTTAAAGTTTGTTTTCAATGATTCTGAGGGTTGAATTATTTCTAATTGATCTTTATTCTTAGGTTGAGTACCTCTGGGAAGCAAGGTGGTATTCATACATATTTACCATAGACCCTATTCTTTAATGGATCCTGAATTCCATTTTCTTTTCTTTTTCTTCCTTCCTTCCTTCCTTCCTTCCTTCCTTCCTTCCTTCCTTCCTTCCTTCTTTCCTTCCTTCCTTCCTCCTGAACCCTCTGAGACAACTATGGGAACATTATGAGAATATTTCTGTTTGACTTCCTAGTCTCTTGGCTTCATGCTAGTCATAAGTTATCAAATTGAAGAGAATGCACTTCTTTTCTTTCTGTAATCTAGAATTCCCAACTTTTGGCTGCCTTTGTAATCCCAAACTTTAAGTTTTGTCTCTGTGAGCACATAAGACTGCGAAACCTCATCTTAGTTTCTTGTACTTTCAGCTACTGTTTTATACTTGACTTTGTGATTGTGCCATTTTTAAACTGACAAGTGCTTAAGAGGGAAATGTCGCAGAATGTCAAGCTCTGATAAGTTCCCCTTTCTCTAAGAGCCTGTCCCCTTCGTATGTATTTGATGTGATTCATATTTATATATATTTTTGAGTTGGAGTCTCACTCTGTCACCCAGACTGGAGTGCAGTGGCTGCTCCCAGCCACCGCAGCCTCAACCTGCTAGGCTCCAGCCATCCTGCCACCTCAGCCTTCCAAGTAGCTGGAACTACAGGCACGTGCTACCACACCCAGCTAATTTTTTGATTTATTGTAGAGATGAGGTCTCACCAAGTTGCCCAGGCAGGTCTCAAACCCGCAGGTTCAGGCAATTCACTCACCTCGGCCTCCCAAGGCGTGGGATTACAGGCTGAGCCACCAAGCCCGGCTGTGATTCATATTTTATCTAGCTTTCCTAGTTGTTTGTTACAGGGCTAGTCTACAATGAGGTACTTTGCTAATACAGATGTGGGAATACCATATAGATATTAATTTAACATGTGCAGAACATATCTTTCTATTCTATTGTGAAGATCTTTCAGCAGAAATGGAAAGTGAATTTTGTTTTGATTTCTTGTGAGATAATGTTCAATTTTCGACTTGAATGTATTGACTGAATTAATTATAATTTTTTTTTTTTTTTTTTTTTTAGAAAGTAGGATTTATTAAGAAGACAGAAAAGCTCCCTCAGTGGAAGGGACCTGAAAGAGGTTGCCCTAATTATAAATTTTTAAATATTATTATATTTGTTATTTGATTAGAGTCACTTAAATTAAGCGTATTACTTTTAGCATATGACAACTAATTTTACTTTATTAATTTAGAGGTTTAAGAATGCATGTTTGTAAGGAATCACAGCTCTAGTGTTAAAGTGCAGATTTGATTTCTTCCTGGATAAAAATATTCTGAAACTTCTGAGTTTGAATTTTCAAGTATTTCACTTGTCATGCTCTTATTATTATATTGTTTTATTGTGTTGTATTCAGAGACGATGTCCTCCCCCATATGGTTGTGTATCATCCAATTGGTTAAGGTCCTGAATAGAATAAAAGGCCAAGGGAGGAGGAATTTTTCCCCCTTTCTTCTGCCTCATTGCTCGAGCTGGAGCTCCTCATATTATCTTCCCTTGCCCTCAGACTGGAATTCACATCACCATCTGCCCTGGTTCTCAGGCCTTTGGATTCAGACTGAATTATACCATTAGCTTTCTTAGGTCTCCAGCTTGCAGACAGCACACTATGAGACTTCTCAGCCTATGCGTTAATTCCTCATAATAAATCAATCTCTCTCTCCCTCTCTCTCCCCCTTCCTCTCTCTCTCTCTCTCTCTCTCTCTCTATATATATATATATTATATATATATTTATTTATTTATGTGTGTGAGTATCTTGTTCACAAAGGCCTAGCACGTATATTCACTTCTACCACCAGTAGTAGTGAACATGCATGCATACATAGATACATACACACATACATGCATGCAATGGAACAAGGGGGAACCCCCTAAAAAACGGAATTATTTTTTGGAGGATGGGCCCCTTGTAGTTCAGGCTTCCCCACTAGGTAAATGTTGTAGGAACCCATCGGCACCAGTGTACAATGGTTGCGAGAGGATGCATTTGGCTTCGGTGAATTCTTTTTTGGAGGTTCCGTCAACAGATTCTCCCATTTCATGATGAGTGACTTACAAGCACACCTGCCCACACTCTGCTGAGCGTTCAGCAGTTTTCTTCTGTTCCTAATTTGCTATAAATTGCTGTGATAGTAAATGCTGAATCTTATTAAATGTGTTTTCTCTATTTACTGAGATAATAATATGTATTTTTTTAATATGTCAGTGTAGTGAAATCTATTAATAAACTTTCAAATGCTGAGGTGTTCTTGCATTTTTGCCTGATATTAATTCAATTTTATCATGATGTATATTTTTTAGTACATAGCTAATTTATTTTCCTGATACTTCTATAAAGTTTTGCATCTATGACTCATATATAGCCTGAAGACTTATTTTCTTGTTCTGTCCTTCACTGGTTTCCATATTAATTTTATTTTTCCTTTCTACTTTCTATATATCTTGATTTTTCTGTTTGTTTCTTTTTTAAAAAATTTCTTCTGGGTTAGTGCAGTTTTAGAAAAATTTCTAATTTTTTCCTCTACTGACTTGAAAATTGTAAATTCTGCCTCTTAATTTCTCCTTTGTCAGTTATAATAAATATTTTAACTCTGATAAATTTTATCTTAGTACTATTTTTATTGTTACTTCTTTCTTGTACCCCAAATTAGACATTAATTAGACGTTAATATTATTATTTTAGATAGTCTTTTGTCATAAAGATGTATCCACTTTTTAATTCTTTTTTTTTTTTTTTTTAAGTCTCACTTTGTTGCCCAGGTTGGAATGCTGTGGCACATTCATAGCTACTCCATCATCAACCTGCTGGGATCCGGCAATCCTTCCACCTCAGCCTTCCAAGTAGCCAGAATTACAGACAGGGAGCTACAGGTGCACACTACCACACTCAACTAATTTTTTATTTTATTGTAGAGACAAGGTCTCACCAAGTTGCCTGGGCTGATCTTGAACCTGTGGGCTCAGGCAATCCACTCACCTAGGCCTCTCAAAGTGCTGGGAACACAGGCTGAGCCACTGAGCCTGGCCCACTTTTTAATTCTTATAAATGTTTTTATTTCTTCTGAAGTGTTTTTATTTTGTTCCCATTATTTAATAATTGTTTATCTATATATATAATTACAGGTTGAAATTAATTTGATCAATAGTTTAAAAAATTTCTGGTTTTCATTGTTAAGGCTGAGAAGTCTGCTTTGAGTCTAACAGTTTCTCTGTAGGTAATCTTTTTTCCCCCTTGAACTGCTTTTAAGATTGTTTATTTGTCTTTGTTGTATTTTTTATGGTATGTTGTGAAATAATTTTTCTTAATTCTGATTATGAGAATTTTTCTTTAATTTGTAAAAATTTCTCTACTTTTTTCCCTTCAAATATTACTTTCCCCTTTTTTCTATTTGTTTCTTTCTTGTGGAACTATACACACACACACATATATACATAAATACACATTTTTTTAGCCGGGCTCGGTGGCTCAGCCTGTAATCCCGCGCCTTTGGGAGGCTGAGGTGAGTGGATTGCCCAAGCCCATGGGTTCGAGACCCGCCTGGGCAGGTGAAACCTCATCTCTACAATAAATTAAAAAAAAAAAAATTAGCCAGGCGTGGTATCGCGGGCCTGTAATTCTGGCTACTCGGAAGGCTGAGGCGAAAGGATCACCAGAGCCCAGCTGGTCGAGGTTGTGGTGGCTGGGAGCAGTCACTGCACTCCAGTCTGGGTGACAGAGTGAGACTCCAACTCAAAAAACAAACAACAAAAAAGAAATACACATTTTTTTTCTTATTTTATGTCTCATGTTGCTTAATCTTTTTTCTATTTGACTCATATTTGTTCTTTATTTGTATATGCTACTTTTCAGAAAATTAATCAGATTCATCTTCAACCTCACAAATTTTTCTTCTAAGGTGTTGGTAGTATGCTATTTAAACCACATTGACTGTTTAAATTTAAGGTTACATTTTTTTATTTGTACAACTTCTATTGGTTTTCAATTCTGCCTATATTTGGAAACATCATTGCATGGTTAGTTCCTTTGTTTTTATTTCTCTCTACCTGTTCAAGCATTTAAAATTTTTTAAACTTCGTGAAGTTTGCAATTTTGAGGTTTGAGGTCATGTTTGGCCTGACTTTCTCTTCTTGATAATGGACTCCTGAGAGCTGGATTAAAGTGGTTTCCTTCAGGGAGAATATTCTGCCAGACAACCAGGGTTCTGCCAAGGAGAGGCCACTACAAGTTTCTTGGCTTGGCACTTTCAGGCCACCCACGTGGTTTGAATTAAATTCCTGAAACTGTCTGAATCATGTCTGTGTTTATAAATTCTCAAGGGAGATTTCTTTTTTATCACTCATAGCTCAAGTTAAGACAGACAAATTTTTCTGGTATATAGATTTGGCCTCATCCATCATCTCACTAAAGGCATAGCTATTCAAGGATCACCACGTTGTGTAAGGTGGGAGGTCAGGAGTTAATATTGATTTATTCCCCAATTGAAATTGTCCTAAGGCCTTATTTCTTATTTATTTTCTCTCCTGTTCTTAAAACACAAACCTCTAGATAACCCAGATCAGTAAACACTCTGATGCCTAGTTTAACTCATCATTGTAAAGTATATAGAGCAGTAACTGGCATGCAAAAAAGAATTAAATAAAATTTTTTTAAAAATAAATAAGTAGAAAGTAGAAAATGACACATAGGAAATGGTTAATGGAAATGGGGTGTTAAACCTGGAGGACTGAATGACATTTTGGTAGTGTTAAGTAGAAAAATAATCTGATAGCCCTGTCTACCTACTTTCCAAATATTTGTAAAGAAGTGGAAATGAATTTTTCTGCATGGACTAAATGAGAAGTATTAAGATTTATCTATTAACAAATACAGCAGTGATTGTTGTCAGCCAGTGAAGACTATCATGAACTGAAACGTCATTTGATTTATTTTATTTACAAAATTTCATGATAAAATTTATGCAAAACTTTATCCATTTTTTTATTTTTATTTTTTATTTTTTTGAGTTGGAGTCTCACTCTGTCACCCAGACTGGAGTGCAGTGGCCGCTCCCGGCCACCACAGCCTCGACCTGCTGGGCTCCAGCGATCCTTCCGCCTCAGCCTTCCAAGTAGCCGGAATTACAGGCATGCGCTACCATGCCCGGCTGATTTTTTTTTTTATTTATTGTAGAGATGAGGTCTTGCTGCCTAGGCGGGTCTCGAACCCACGGGCTCAGGCAATCCACTTACCTCAGCCTCCCAAAGGCGCAGGATTACAGGCTGAGCCACCGAGCCCGGCTAAAACTTTATCCATTTTTAAAAACGCACCATTAACTATAATTCTTTAAAAATAATATTTAAAAGTTTTTACATCATAGTTATCAGCTCCACAATATTTTATAAAGTGAAAATAGTATGATTTGTTTGACCATTCTCTTTTTAGAGTTAATTTTATAAATAGTATTGTGAAAAACATCAATATAATCTTCAAAGTTTTTTCTAATACAGTCTATAGATAGATTGCTAGAAGTGTCAAAAGGTCATGAGCAAGCTTTAAAGGCATTTGGCATTTGTTCCCAACTAGTTTTCTGGAAAGTTTAGACTAATTTACACTCCTCCATCCACACATGATCGTGTTTATCTCATTCCTGTAATTTTTTTCTAGGTTTATTTACCACAATTTAAAAACATGAACTCATGCTTGCAATTTGCAAAACAAATATACCGCAGGTGTTGCTCCTAAAATAGACACTAGATTTGTTTTAAAAAATAGATACTTGGATAATTGCAACCTGATGGGCATCCACCTGTCATTGTTGTACTAACCTGTCATGTTCTCCTTCTGCTGGTTCTGTTGAATTTGCCCCTTATTTCTTTTGCCTAGATGAGATTAGTTCCATATGGAATCTATTTTGAAAGTTGTGTGGTTTTAGATACCAACTGTTAACTGCCTTTTGCAGCAATAGACATGTAAATAGAAGTAAATCCATTTTAGATTCCTTCTTATATCATGTTTTATCTTCCTACGCTGTAACATGGAGCCCTTGCTATCTAGTAAATGATGCTTCTTAGAGGTCAGAGGCTATGCCTTTTAGAATTTTTAAAAATTTGAAGATATTGAACTGTCAATTCACTTAATACATAAATTATTACAGATGGTGTGAAAAACTGAAGCTGCATTTCCTGATGTATTTCAATAAGTAAATCAGTAGTCCAGAATATTTAATGCTATTTCACACTGAGATATACCATGCACATTTTTCCCTGAGCGTAGAGAGCTGTGATGTGTGATCAAACCGTCACATTAGATCAAAAGTAAGTATTCTATTAACATGGTGGAATCAACCTTTTATACCCTGAAGTACATTTAAACCGACTTCTTTTGTTGCATGGATGATTTTATTTAAATATTATTGTATTTTTAGAGAGAATGAAAGACTTCTTCCTCTATACAGGCACCAGAAATTAGTTTATAGACAGGGGAATAGCTTTGAGTGGTAGGCGGTCTTTCTCTAATCCCTGAAGGAACACTGCTTAGGCGTCACTGACTCCAGGGTGGATTTTACCTCTTGCCCTCATGACCTTACTATATTTAGACATACAACCCATATACTACTTGAACTTATTTGTTTTTAGGACTGCGCTCAGTCATCAATATGAATGAAGTACAAGGTGCTTTTTCCCTCTACTATAGTCACCACTTATATTTTAGAAATGCTGCCCCTGACATGATTAAAAATTAAGTTTTAGGAAACAGAGTGTTATCACTGAAAAAAAGCCATGTTTGTAGGGACAAATGTGTCTGTGTAATCTGCCTTAAATTAATCCCCAACTGTTTTTGTCTAGGTGAATGTGGCAACTTCTATTTTAAAAGACAGCAAGATACAAACAGAAAATATAGCTGCCACTTCCTTTGAAATAAGTTAATTAAAATTAATTAACCAGTATTATATCTTATTATCTTTCAGAACGGTCAGCCTGAAGTTTAAGGTCCTCCGTTCATCAGCTTCTAAGACTTTATAACTAAATTTCTGTGACTATAGACCTAATGCTCTTGACCACTGTGCTGTGATGCTGTCCACTCTCCCTCCTCTTGCCTGGTTTGCAATGGCTCTGATCCATGTTCCCTGATATATGCCCCAAAGAGACCACTCTCTTCTTTACTCTGCCCTGTACAACCCTTGCTCATGTCATTCTCCCACCTGGAGTAGACATCCATCTTATTAAAATGCTATACTGTCTGACTAATGCCGAGTTACACATTGGCATTTTACTGAATGTATACAAAAATGCACCTCTCTAGCATGCATTTATCACATAACTGCACCTTTAGAGTTGTCTACAGGTTATTTTTGTATACTTTTTAATCTTTGTTGTTTTGAACTTATTTCTTTAGTTGCTTTATTAAAATTCATAATATCTACTACAAATCTGAATATCATAAGCCCTTAATAATGACTTGTTAACTAGGAAGAATTGATTATAGTTCATTCTAAAAAGTGTACATTTTGCAATGATGGAAGAGTTGAAATATTATCATGATAGAAAGTTACAAATGGGATAACAATGACACCAACAGTAAAAAACATAATTTTCTCTCTTAGCTATTGGTAACCTTTCAGAATACTTTTTCAACAAAGACTAGAGAAAAGATGGTAATGCACACTTTTTTGCATTGAATTTTCCCAAGAACAGATAAATGTGCTAATACACGCTCAATATTGGAATACTGAGGGGTATGTGGTGTGGACATAATGGGGATGGTAGGTGGTGAAAGGAAAGATCCTTATAGGTTGTAGCGTTGAATGTATGTGCCTCAAAAAGACACAAGAGGTCACACCTTCATGGGGAGCAAGTTGATGGTATCTGCAGATACCTCAGAAATTGAACCTGTGTCAAGCTAACTTTATATCCTTGGGATAAAAGATAGCTACTGAAACAGCCATATAATTAATTTTGCTTGAACCAAGTTGAGCTGACAATTAGTTTTGAGACAATGAAAATATCTCATACCTAGCACATGGTTTTGAGTTTTTAAGACATGCTTTGTTAAAATATCTGAAAATCTTTAAACACTAAAGAAAATATAAAAGTGAAAAAAGCAAAGGCAGGACAAAAACACTTGACAAAAGCAAGTTGATATTTATTATGAGGCATCTGTAAATCATATGGGATATTATACTTCCCCTGATCTTATAGTAGAAAGCAAATAATTTAGAATACAGTGGCAATCTTTTTCTTATACTGCATATAAACAGGAATTTCTCACCTCAGCCCTTAAAGGGAAATTAGGTACTATTCTGGCAAACAAGAATATCATTTTTTCAAATGGTTTTGCAATTTGGAATTGAACAATTCTGAATTTGAATGCAGGGTTCTATTGATTGTATAACTGCTGCAAACTTCTCTAAGTTTGAATTTCCTCAAATGTAAAGTGAGAATAATACTAGTGCTTATCTTGTAAAATTGTTTTGAGTTAATATATGGTGTATAGAAAATGTTCAGTGAATGATAGAAATGAGATATCATTATTGTTTTGCTTAGGACTAATTTATGACACAAATGAAGGCCAGGAAACTATAGAATTTGGAAAATGAGTGTGTCCAATAGACAATAGTTCACAATTTTAGGTATCCCAAATAATCTTCTGATAAATGTTTTATTTTAGTTAACTTGTGATTTATATATATACTTCAAGTGTTGTTATTTCACATTTTTGACCATAAAGACAGATGACTATGGGAAATCATGTAGATATCTTACTGTAATAATTTAAGAACCTAGCTTATTTTTACACAAAAATAAGAAAATAATAAAAATATATCAAGAAAAAACAATATTTAGAAAACAAAGACAAGTGAAACTTTTAGCAATAAAATCATATTTGCTGAAATAAAATCAAAATGGATAATTAAATAGAAAATTAGAAAAAATAATTAAATAGAATATATGTCTGAAAAAATTAGAGACTACACAATAAAGAGACAGGAAGATAGAAAAAATGTTAAAAGTATTATTTAAAAGATAAACAGGAACTGGGCTCGGTGGCTCAGCCTGTAATCCTGCGCCTTTGGGAGGCTGAGGTGAGTGGATTGCCTGAGCCCGCGGGTTCGAGACCCGCCTGGGCAGCAAGACCTCATCTCTACAATAAATCAAAAAATCAGCTGGGCGTGGTAGTGCATGCCTGTAATTCTGGCTACTCGGAAGGCTGAGGCGGAAGGATTGCTGAAGCCCAGCAGGTCGAGGCTGCGGTGGCCAGGAGCGGCCACTGCACTCCAGTCTGGGTGACAGAGTGAGACACCAACTCAAAAAAAAAAGATAAACAGGATAAAATAAAAAAAGTTTAACATGTCTAAACAAAGACCCAGAAGAGAGAGAAGCACGAGACTAGAGGAAATAATGATGACAAATATTCCAGAACTATTGAAAAATATAAACTCACAGTTCCAAGAAGAAAAATATATTAAAACTATGTTGCAATTTATAAAAATAAATTCATACACAGACACATCATTGTGAAATTGCACAATACAAAAATCAAAACACAACTTCTTAAAATTAGCTACCTATACATGATTACATATACTCATTGTCAAACAGACTAACTGAGGTGTACTCAAAATCAGTACACAGGGGACCTCAAACTGTCAGACCCCATTTCTAGAATCTTTTTGTCTCACCAGTATGTATTTGGTTTCAGAGTCTCAAGAGCTGAGTGTGGGCTAAGTTTGTACAAGAAAGCAACTGTACATACATTCCACTTTTCAGTGCAACTGTGGTACATAATTGAAGGCAATTTACAAAGACCAATTTTTAGGAAACAAATATGGCATGCTACAAGCACCCCTACCTCTGTAATTAGTAGACAGAAAACCCTGCATGACCCTGCATGACAATTATGTAAATTTCACCAATGTTTTCAAGGAGTTCTGCTTAGGGTTAAGCTTGCCTTTTGTGTCCCTATAGAGAGAAGAATGGTTTACAGTCCCATTGTTGTTCTTTCCACTCCAAACTATAGAGTAATATCAGCAATAATAGAACAGCAGACTTCTCAACAACAACAATGAAAACTAGAAGAGAGTGGAAGAATATCTTTAAAGTATTTAGAGAAACTAACTCTCACCTTAGAATCACATGTTTAGCAAAACACTTTAAGAATAAGAAAAAGTGAGACCAGGGGGATACGGCAAGATGGCACAGGGCAACTCAGCGTCTGAAGCCCTCTGCAAGGGAGATATGCAGTGGGTCTCTGACTCTCGCCCCCGGGGGCTGGGGACCCCAGCATCACAGCCTGCTCTACAAACAGAGCTTGGCCACTGCCATCGGAATGACTGGACAGTTTTGACTGCATTCCAAATGGTCCCGCTGCAGCTGCTGCCGCCGACCCTCCCCCCAACACCACTGCTGCGGCCGTCACCCGCGCCACCGCCTCTGCGGCCTCTGGGAGGGGTAGCATATCGCACCACGTGGCCCGAGGAGATCCACAACGAACTGCTTCAGGGAAAATCTGCTGGGATCGCTGCCACCTATCCTGCGTCCGAGACTGTCCTGCCCGCCTGGTGTGGGGCTCCTGTTGCCTGCTTGGAGGCAGGCAGCCATCTTGTTCCTATCCGGCCCCACCCCCTCTGGGGCGAGCAGATGAGATAGCACCACCTGCTGGCGATTCAAGGTAACAATACCGAAACGGGAGAAACAAGCTTGATAAAGACATAGGCCAAACTGCTGAAGGAAGGTTAATCTGAACTGTCCTTCACAGCAGATGAGGGGCAATTGACTCTACCTGCAAACTAATTTACCAGCTTGAAAAGAAAACTAGAAATCAGACCTGAAAGGACATTGGACTTAGACGAAAGGTCTCAGAGTGTGCTTCTTCATTGATTCTATCAGTTTAATGACTTAATTCTATTCCTACTGTATTGTTCCCTTTTTTCTTTTTTCCCTTTCCTTTTCTTCTCTTTTCTTCTCATTGTAAACCATATCTTTGTATAGAGGAACAGCACACTAACAAGGTGGTTGGATAGTTATATATTAGCATCACTATATGTTTTATTTTGTTTGTATGAGAGTTGGTTCGACTGTAGCTGTGGTCTATTGTTTTTATCTGCTTCAGTATAGGCCTCTCTATTTATTGGCACACTCATTTGTTTCCCCCCTTACTCCTCTATCTCTCCACTCCCCTCTTCAACCCACTATCTGCTCCATTCTCTCCCCTCTGCTAACCATATTTTATTTCAGGGAGTAAACCTACAGCCCCACTGTACTGACAGATTCCAGGACAGTGGGAAGTGGGTTCCACATTATCCACACGCCTGTCA
Source organism: Cephalopachus bancanus (assembly GCA_027257055.1). NCBI lineage: Eukaryota > Metazoa > Chordata > Mammalia > Primates > Tarsiidae > Cephalopachus > Cephalopachus bancanus. The sequence goes on from JAPVLO010002014.1 coordinate 41,671, forward strand.
GCGAATACTAGGACCTGCAGACAGATTTTGGTCACACCTTTCCCCTTATATACATCTCAAAACTGCAAAAAGGACCACCTCCAACCTACAGTGCAACTTCAGAATTGAACAAAGTAAGAGGACATACATAAAGAATAGGAGATTGAACAAACAGAAGTAAAACCAATCCCTTTACCCCTGAACAACAGAATTAAAGAAGATGATGATGTGGAGGGAAGGAAAAAGTAGAGGGGGGGAAAAAACCGCACAAATGAAGAAAAACCAAGAGAATTATATAGGACCTACACAGACCCCTGGGAAATCAGACACTGAGAAAACAGATTCTGGAATACAGGCAATGAAGAGTCCCCAGAATGACTGGTTACATGCAACAAACCCAGACATCAAGACATTAATGGAGAGAATTAAAAAAACTGAGGAGAGACAAGAGGAAAATAGGAAGGAGCTGTTGTCAGAAATGACAGCAGTAAAGAATACTGTGATGGAAATGAACAACAGACTAATAAGCATAGAAAGCAGAATCAGCCAAGCCAATGAAAGAATCTCAGAGCTCGAAGGCCAAAACACAGAACTAACCCAAACTGTCAAAAGCATAGAAAGGAAGCTCAAAAAGACAGAACAAAACCTGCAAGAGATGAATGATCACTTCAAGAGACCAAACCTAAGAATAATTGGGCTTCCTGAGGCAGAAAGAGAAACAGAAGCCATGCTAAAACAAACATTTCATGAAATCATTCAAGAAAACTTCCCTCATCTCATTAAGGATGAAAAAATTCAAACACAAGAGATACAGAGAACCCCTGCAAGACAACAAACAAGAAGACCAACTCCCAGACACATAATAATTCGCCTAAACAAAGTAGCTATGAAAGGAAAAATCCTAAAGGCAGCAAGAGAAAAAGGCCAGACTACCTACCAGGGAAAGCCAATTAGAATAGCAGCAGATTTATCCACAGAAACCCTTTAGTCCAGAAGAGCCTGGAGCCCTATCTTCAAAGTTCTAAAGAGAAACAATTTCAACCAAGAATAACCTACCCAGCCACACTAAGCTTCATTAGTGAGGGAGAATTGAAATTTTTTCCAGACATCCAACCCCTAAGAACCTACGCTACCACCAGACCACCTCTACAAGAAACACTTAAGAAAGTACTGAACACAGAAGAAAAAGAAAAAGAACAACAGCATTCTTCACAAGAGTACAGGCAAAAGATTAAAAACACACATGAGCCAACTCCAAAACCCAAAGAAAGACAACAAATAAACAGGATCAACTCTGTAAGAACCTTATGACAGGGATCAACTCTTGCATTTCAATTATTAGCCTATATGTGAATGGACTAAATGCACCACTGAAAAGACATAGAATGGCAAAATGGATAAAATATCATCAGGCAACAATCTATTGCCTTCAAGAGACTCACCTCATTAGAAAGGACACCCATAGACTCAAATTAAGAGGATGGGAAACAAACTTTCAGGTGAACGGAATACAAAAGAAAGGAGGAGTAGCGATCTTAATTTCAGACAAAATACCCTTCAAGCTATTAAAAATCAAAAAAGATACAGAAGGCCACTACATAATGATAAAAGGCTCAATCCATCAACAAGAAATATCTATCCTAAACATATATGCACCCAACATAGGTGCATCAACTTTCATAAAGCAACTTCTTGGAAAACTAAAGAAAGATATTGACTCTACCACTATCATAACTGGGGACTTTAATACCCCACTCACAAACCTAGACAGATCATCAGGACAAAATATCAGCAAGGAGATCCGGAACCTCAATGTGACTTTGGACCAAATGGATTTAATTGATACCTACAGAACACTCCATCCAAAGACCACAGAATACACATTCTACTCATCACCACATGGAACATATTCTAAGATCGACCACATACTCGGTCATAAATCAAGCATAAGCAAATTTAAAAGGACCGAAATTCTACCAAAAACCTTCTCGGACCACAGTGGAATAAAACTAAACATTGACACCAACAAAGTCCCCCCAAAACCCACAAAGACATGGACACTAAACAGCATGATGCTAAACAACTCCTGGGTCAATGACGAAATCAAAACAGGGATCAAAAGATACCTGGAAACAAATGAAAATGAAGAAACATCTTACCAGAATCTCTGGGATGCCCTGAAAGTTGTAGTAAGAGGGGAATTTATATCCCTACAAACACACATGAAGAAAATGGAAGGAACAGAAATTCACAACCTAACAAGCCACCTAAAGAAGCTGGAAAAGCAAGACCACAAAAACCCTAATTTCAGCAGAAGAATCCAGATCACCAAAATAAAAGCCCAAATCCAGGACATAGAAGACAAAAAGATGATACAAAAAAATCAATGAAACAAAAAGCTGGTTCTTCGAAAGGGTAAACAAGATTGATGGTCCCCTAGCTGGACTGACCAAGAAAAAACAAGAAAAAAAAAAACAAATAAGCATAATCAGAAACACAAAAGATGAAGTCACATCTAACCCTGAAGAAATACAAAAGATCATTAGAGACTACTACGTACACTTGTATGGAAACAAACTTGAAAACCAGAAGGAAATGGAGGATTTTCTGACATCACACAACCTACCTAGGTTGGAACAAGAAGAAATTGAGACCCTAAATAGACCAATAACAATCAAGGAAATCGACTACGTAATAAGAAAACTTCCTACAAAAAAAAGCCCTGGTCCAGATGGCTTTCCAGCAGAATTCTACAAGACATTCAAGGAGGAGCTGATACCAATCCTACTGAAGGTATTCCAGGCGATTGAAAAAGATGGAACTCTCCCCAAATCATTTTACGAAGCCATCACCACATTGATACCCAAGCCAGGTAAAGATCCAACAAAGAAAGAGAACTACAGGCCAATATCTTTGATGAACATAGATGCTAAAATTCTCAACAAGATCCTAGCAAACCGGATTCAGCAATACATCTCAAAAATCATCCACCATGACCAAGTAGGCTTCATTCCTGGCATGCAAGGCTGGTTCAACATTCGTAAAACCATAAATGTAATTAAATACATCAACAGATGTCAAAACAAAAACCACATGATCATATCACTAGATGCAGAAAAAGCTTTTGATAAAATCCAGCACCCCTTCTTGATAAAAACCCTTGAACATCTAGGCATACGGGGAACATACCTCAAAATAGTAAAAGCCATCTACGAGAAACCCACAGCCAGCATACTCCTAAATGGACAAAAATTGGAACCAATTCCCCTGAAAACTGGAACTAGACAAGGATGCCCACTCTCTCCCCTCCTGTTCAACATAGTATTGGAAGTCCTGGCTAAAGCAATCAGAGAAGAGGAGGCAATCAGAGGTATTCAAATAGGAAAAGAGGAAGTCAAGTTATCTCTCTATGGAGATGAGATGATGGTGTACCTTGAATACCCTAGAGAATCTGTCAAAGGCCTCCTTACATTGATAAAAGCCTTTGGCAAAGTCTCAGGATACAAAATAAATGTACAAAAGACAATTGCATTTCTCTACACCAATAATAAACAAACAGAAACCCAAACACAAATAAAAAACACAGTTCCATTCACAATAGCCACCAAAAAAATGAAATACCTTGGCATCTTCCTAACCAGAGACGTGAAAGACCTTTACAATGAAAATTACAAAACACTGCTCAAAGAAATCAAAGCTGACATGAACAAGTGGAAAAATATCCCATGCTCATGGATCGGAAGAATCAACATTGTGAAGATGTCCATCTTACCTAAGGCAATCTACAAATTCAATGCAATACCCATTAAATTACCAACAACATTCTTCTCAGACCTAGAAAAAACAACACAGGAATTCATATGGAAACACAAACGTCCAAGAATAGCCAGAACAATCCTTAGCAAAAAAAACAAAGCAGGTGGTATCACAATACCAGATTTCAAACTTTACTATAAAGCTACAATCATCAAAACAGCTTGGTATTGGTACAGGAACAGGCATATAGATCAATGGAACAGAATTGAGATTCCAGAAGCAAAACCTCAATTTCTCAACCAACTCATCTTCGACAAAGCCCCCACCACCTACCAATGGGGAGAGGAGAACTTATTCAGTAAATGGTGCTGGGAAAATTGGCTGACCACATGCAGAAGATTGAAACAGGACCCCTATCTATCCCCATGCACAAAGGTAAACTCCAAATGGATCAGAGACCTAAATGTAAAACCTCAAACCATAAGAACCTTAGAAAAGGAAGGAAATACTCTCATGGAAATTGGAACTGGCATCCAATTCCTGTACAAAACCCGAAACCCACAGTACTTAAGAGAGAAGATAGACAAATGGGACCTTATTAAACTGACAAGCTTCTGCCAAGCCAAAGAAACCATCAAGAGAGCAAGGAGACAGCCTACAGACTGGGAAAAAGTATTTGCCAACTCTAGGTCTGACAAAGGCTTAACATCCTGGATCTACAAGGAACTGAAACGTGCTAAAAAGAAGAAAACAAACAACACCATTATAAATTGGGCAAAAGATATGAACAGACACTTCACAAAAGAAGACATTCGAGCAGCCAACAAACACATGAAGAAATGCTCAACCTCATTAATCATCAGG